>JAODAL010025224.1:0-59057 GCA_025379985.1 Phyllomedusa bahiana
TAGGGATAAGGTGTTTTTCGGAGAGCTTCAAAGACGAACATGGTGCGGTGGGGTCTCGAGGTCAGGAGGTACACCAAGATATCATCAGGTAAACCCACTATGAGGTGTAGAGAAGATCTCTGAAGATGTCATTCACGAGCTCCTGGAAAACGGCAGGCGCATTAACACAGTCCGAAGGGCATCCCCGGGTTACTCAAAGTGCCCGTCCCTGGTGTTGAAGGCCGTCTTCCATTTCATCGCCCTTGCGGATTCGGACCAAATTGTAGGCCCCTCTCAGATCCAGCTTGGAGAAGATCCTCGCACCCCGCACACGGTCAAAGAGCTCGGTGATCAACGGCAGAGGGTACCGTATTTTCACCGTGATTTTGTTCAGACCCCGGTAGTCTATGCAGGGCCGTAAGGAACTGTCCTTCTTTTTTACAAAGAAGAACACCGCCCCCGCGGGAGAAGAGGACTTTCGAATGAACCCCTTTCCCGGAGATTTCTGGACTTTACTCCGACATGGCCTGTGTCTCTGGAACAGATAAGGGGTAGACTCTGCCCGAGGGGGATGGGGGCCAGGCAGTAAGTCAATCGGGCAGTCGTAAGGACGATGCGGAGGAAGACTCTCGGCTTGTTTTTCGGAGAACTCCAGATACTCGGGTGGCAAACGGGGCAGCGGCTCACGAAGGGTCGAGCGGGAGCAGGAAAGCACCGGACGAGGCGCCACCAAACAACGCCCCCGACAGTTGGGACCCCATTGAGTTACTTCTCCAGACGTCCAGTCCAGCATAGCAGAGTGGAACGGCAGCCATGGAGGTCCGAGGAGAACCACCGACGAGGAGCGAGGCAACACGTAGAAGGAGATCTCTTCCTTATGTAGCACCCCTACGTCGAGGGACAATGGCTTGGTGGCAAACTGGATGGTGTCGCTAAGCAGCTCCCCGCTGACAGCCGAGATTGTGAGCGGCCTCTCCAGGCAGACCACCGGAAGACGATACTGTCTCACCAGAGACTGATGGATAAAGTTCCCGGCTGAGCCCAAATCCAGAAACGCCGGAACTTGGAACGAGATTCCAGCTTCAAAACCGACCTGTACTGGCATCAACAGGCGGGGAGAGGAGGAGTTTGCACCTAGGAATGCCTCTTCCACAGAACCTAGGTGCGGTAGTTTCCCGCATGCTTGGGGCGGTTGGGACAACTCCAACGGAAATGTTCAGTGAGATGAGCCCGGTCAATCTGCATGGGCTGCTCGGTAGGTGTTAGCGACTGTGGCGCAGGAGGCCTCTGGAACACCGGTGCCAGGCGAGGAAACCGGCGAGGTTGGGCTAGCTGACGCTCTTGCCGAAGTTCATTCTCCCGTTCAAAGAAGCACACATCAATGCGGGTAGCTAACCGGATCAAGTCACTGAGGGAGGATGGAATGTCTCTAGCGGCCAAGACGTCCTTAACTCGACTTGAGAGCCCTTTCTTGAAGGTGGCACACAGAGCAGCCTCGTTCCATGACAGTTCTGAGGCTAAAGTGGGGACTTGCACCGCGTAGTCTCCCAAAGACAGATCCCCCTGGCGTAGGTTTAGGAGGGCTGTCTCAGCGGAGGAGGCATGGGCGGGTTCCTCGAACACATTGCGGAACTCACTGAGGAATGACTGTAGGTCCGCCGTCACCGGATCGTTCCTGTCCCAAGGGGGGTAGCCCATGCCAGGGCCTTCCCGGAGAGTACGCTGACAACGAAGGCTACTTTCGCACGTTCAAACAGGAACTGATTGGCCATCAGCTCCATGTGCATAGAACATTGAGTGATGAACCCCCTGCAGAGTGTCGGGTCTCCGTCGTACTTGGTTGGGAGCGACAGCCGATGCTTGGGCCCCCCAGAGCCACAGGAACCGCTGAGGCAGGGACAACCACAGGAGATGGCGAAGGTTACTGCTGCGAGGCGGTGACGAGTTTCTGCAACATGGTGGACAGCTGATTCAGTTGCTGTGCCTGTTGACTTAGTTGCTGAGACTGGCGGGCAACAAGGTGTCAAAATCACCAGGCTGGGTAACGACCATTGGCGGGTCCATGGCCGGACCTACTGTAACCCCGTCTGGTAGTGGATACATGGCTACCGCAACGATGGTGGAAGCCCACACCAGGGAGCGGAATCAAAAAGAGGTCTCGGTTATTTCCCAGAGCCCGCCGCAAAGCGGGATGGACTTGCTGCGGCGGGAATCTACCAGGTCGCTTGCACTGGCGGGACTTGCTTGCGGTTGCGGCCAAGGGTAGGCGTGGTACAGATTCGTCAGGTAGGCTCGTAGTCGGGGACAGGCAGGAGGTCAGGGCAGGCAGCTTTGGTTCGTAGACATGGACAGGCAGAAGGTCAGGGCAGGCAGCAAGATTCGTGGTCAGTAAACGTGAGCAACGGGTACGGTACACGGGTAGGCAAGACAAGGTTTTCTGAAATGCTTTCTCCAAAGGCAATGACCAATTACCGGCAAACTGTCCCTTTAAATTTCACACGGGCAGCGCCGCGCGCGCCGGGGACCCGAGACGGACGGAACAGGAAGGTGGCCGGGTAAGTGACTGGGGGCAGAGACGGTGGCGTGAGCGGATCCCGGACCCGAGGTGCCGCTCTGAGTAGGGGCACGGATGCGCCCGCGATCCGGGATGAGGGTCGCAGGGGCATCCGTGACAAGTGGTCTTTGTGCATCATTGTTAAAATTTTGGAGATAAAAAATTTCCCTTGTTTCTTGCACCAATCAGAATACTTTTGCACTCAGTACACAGTCCAAAAACCGCTGGGAAAACTGGGACAAAAACAGAGTCAAAAACAGTTCAAAAACTGCCAAAGAACAGACTGTTTTTTGTGACAAAAACAGTCCAAAAACTGGTTGTAATGGATGGTCCCGCTGAGGTAAAAACAGAGCTGATTTTGTCCTTTGCCGTGTGAACGCTGTCAGGGACCGGTCAGGGACACACACACAGACAAGTGGGCCCTGACTCTGATCCCAGCACCTGTCCCTGCCTTTTGGGGAACCCGACTCCTTAATAGGCTGGCCCCAACCGGAAGACTGATGGCTGCACTGATATGGGTGCAACACAGACAGGACAAACAGACACAGAACAAATAAGCGATTTCGGTCAGTCCAAGTCGGCAACAGTACGGTCAGAGAGGTACAGAGACGTGAGACAAAGAGGATAAACAGAGTCCAAGCCAAAGGTCAATACCGGTGGGGTGCAGCAGTACAAATCACTAGGAACAGAGATAGTGGGGGAACGCAGGGTCAAATACAGAGAAGGCAAATGCATAAGGACAGGCTAGCTATAAGCAAAAGACCTCTATAGCAGGCAAAGATGGAAGTGAAATGAACCTTTAAATAGGGAACCAAGGAAGGCAGAATAGAGGCCATAGGTGGAAAGAAACACAAGACTTGATAGGAACAGAAGGTTGTCCATCAAAAGCAGAAACTCATTAACTCAAAGAGTGCTGGAGGATTCCCGGCCAGGGCGTAGGCCAGGAATCAATCAAGCAAACAGTGAAGCGACCCCCGTTCACACTAGTGAATACCAGTCACCACCTCATGTAAGAAACCAGGGCGTCCGTCGCAACGGCCGTGGCCGGCGAGCAGAGCCCAAAGCTGAGGCTGTCAGGCATGATTATGACAAACACACTCTAAAAATCTGCAGGCATCATATGTCCTAGGGGTGAAAAACTGGGAGAATCGCTTGTTGAGAAAGTTCTGGGTGTTCTTGTAGATCATAGATTACAGAACAGCATGCAATGTCAATCAGCTGCCTCTAGGGCAAGTAAGATATTGGTGTGTATTAAAAGAGGCATGGACTCGCGGGACAAGGATGTAAATCTACCACTATATAAAGCATTGGTGCAACCTCACTTGAAATATGCTGTTCAGTTCTGGGCTCCAGTTTATAGAAAAGATGTATTGGAGCTAGAGAGAGTGCAAAGACGAACAACCAATAAGGGGAATGGAGCATCTTAGTTATGAAGAAAAGTTAAAAGACTTGAACTTATGTAGTCTTGAGAAAAGACGGCTCTGGGGAGAAATATTTAATTTATATAGGTATATAAATGGTAAAAAAAAAAGTATTCAATCTCCAGAGGACAAAAGCCTTCTTCACCATGAGAACTGTGAATCTATGGAATAGTCTGTCTGAGGAGCTAGTCACAGCAAGAACGGTTGAGGGTTTCAAGAAATTCTTAAAAAAACTACTTACTACTAAATAATATTAATACTTATGTATCTGTATAAAACGTCTAGATCCAGTCTGATGGCAATTTTGGAAACAGAAATTAAATATTCCTCTAGAGCAGATTGGTTCTTGCATTATAGGTTCCAAGTTTTCAACAGGATGGGAAACAAAGCTTAAAAATTCCCTATCACCCTCCCTTCAACCCACATCTTTCCCACCCTTTGTTGAACTTGATGGACAGATGTCTTTTTTCAACCGTACTATGTATCTTTTTATTTGTTATAGGGCTCACAACTGTATAATATTAAACTTTGCAATTCATACGTATTAAAAATGATTTACCTGTCCAGATGGTAGCCATAGAGATATAAGAGGGGCAACAGATTATAAATTAGAGGTAGTTTACCACTGGTTGTTATCTATTAATCTGGATGGAAGCATTACTAACCCTAATGTCGGCTAAGGCTGCATGTTTATGGTCGGATTTTAAGGTGGATTCAGTATTTAGAATCCCCACAAATCCAACTGTAAGTCATCCCCATAGACCTCAGTAGAAAATCCGAGCTGTTGTACACACAGTTATTATTTTCTGAGGCGGATTTCAAATCCGAAATCCGTTCAAAAAAATGTAGAACAAATTCTGTAATCCGGCAGATTATAGTACTGTTCAATGTAATGGGCCGGCCAAAATCCGAAAACCAACCACAAAGTCTACAGTAAAAAACAAAAACTGATTGTAAAATACTGGTCGAAATCTATAACAGAATCCGACAGTATTTTAAAATTGCTGTTTAGACATAGTCAGGTGCCACTACCACCTTCTCTTCTCAGCCTCAAAGCCAATTAGAAATAGAAGAAGAAAGTGTAGAGCAGCCCTGTCAGCTGGAAGAGTCCTAGAATCCTGGATGCATGAGGCAAAACCAGTCCCAGACAGACTTCTTGGCCATTGGTGACCAGCATGTGCCTCTGGCCTGGCCCAACACATATATGATATAGAAATCTTGAGAATAAAGAGATAATGGACGTCCGGGGAGCCTTAGAATTTGTTTTCTTTCTAATGTATCAACAAGTAAAAAACACACAAAAAAGGTGGCAGCCTGACGATACCAAGACAGGTGGAGGATCCTGCACACCAGCTAAAAGAAAGACCTTTACAAAAATATATACTAAAAGAACATATACCATAAAACAATTACTCAATTGTGATACAACATGTGCTATTTATGCCATCTACTGTACTATATTACATACAGTAGATTACACAACTAGAAAGCTTAAAGTCAGGATCGCAGAACATGTAAATGGCATAAATGATATAAAAAGTACTAATACCAAAAAAAACTTTGTGGAAGTGCATGGGGGAGCTCATGATTTTTTTGGAATGTTAATAATTAATTCACCTATTAGAGAAGGGATTGGAAATATGCAGTGAAACGTAGGGAGGCATATTGGATCCTTGAAATGGACACACGTATTCCTAAGGGCCTGAATTTCTGCAACAGTGTTATGTATTTCTATTACTACAACTATATGTATTTTTTATATGTATCATATACCAGTACATTGTACTTTTTCCAGTTTTGGATTATATGTACTATACTTGCCGTATTTTTACTCCTTATATTATGTTCCACCTATCCCCTCCCCCTTACCTCAGAGCAGTCTCACAAGGCTGCCACCTTGTTTGTGTGTTTTTTACTTGTTTATATATATAAGAAAGAAGATGAATTTTAAGGATCCCCAGACCTCTGTTATCTCTTTATTCTTAAGATCGCTATACGGGCTGTTGCAGACAGGCAGGACCCTGGGGGAATCAGTAACATACGGACGGAGCAGAGACACAGCCTAGCGTGATGAGCAAATTCTTTTTCTATATTATATTTGACATATAAAATATAGAGGAGATTTATAGAAAATACCCAGATTATTTGGGATAAAGGAGAACTCCTCGCTGACATATCTAAAATACTTATGTATGGGCCTTTATTGGGATTGCCTGCCCTCTGCTGTGTGGCTGTGTAAACGCAGACTGACGGCTGCCTTTCTTTGTGCACAGATCCTTGCACTCCATTCCGTCTCCTTTGTGGAGTTCACAATTAAATGTAAATGATGCAATCTATATTCTGCAAATACAATTCCAGTGATAAATTTTGAGTTTTAATACTAAAATATATATAGCTTTAAATTTGCAATGCCAATGACCTTTATTAATGCTATCTAGGGACCTGTATGAGGCCTAATTTTTGGTGGGCTGAAGTGTAGCTATTTTATTGGTATTTTGGGATACATGTGAATTTTTTATCAATTTCTATTCTAATTATTTGGGGATATGAAATGACCCCCAAAAATGTTAAAAAAAAAACAACCCAATTTTGGCCTTGAGTATTTTTTTTCTATGGTATTCATCATGCAGATAAACATTATTATAGTTCAATAGATCTGACTTTTACAAACACAAACAGCAAATGAGTGTTTTTAACATTTGAATGGAATTTAACCACAAAAGCATTTTATGCCTGGTTGGTCTTACTTCAGCTTTCAGTGTATTCAAAAGGGGGCGTGTATGTTTAGTTTGAACTACAAATCATGTAACTCAGCAGGCTTGACATCAGCATGCCTTTCCCCACAGTGCACTTATTCCAGTCAAACAATGGTCTGTATATGTAAAGAGCTGTGAGTAGCTACAATGAAGGAGAGTGGTTAGCACTTCTGCCTTTCAGCATAGGGGTCCAAGGCTCAAATCCCTGCAAGAACCAAACATATGGATTTTGCTTTCTCAATGGACATGCCTGATTGAGATTTCTTTTTTTCCTTTTCATTGTTTGCACTGTGACTAATTACTAAGGAGAACAGAACACAGGAGTAAATAGACAGCAGCTGAGGTTGAAAACTCACTCAGCAGTGAGTGTATATGATTACTAAGCAGGGAAGAGATTGACAGGAGCTACCCGAAAGGAAAGGTGATGTCTGAGCATGTGCGGCCAGGACTGAGTCGCTTTTGTCACTGGTCATATCCCCTAGATATGAGCTGTACACTATGGATCACTAAGGAAGCATCGAAAACAAATGGTACAGAATTTTTAATAAATAAATGAATAGTAAAAACGTTTATTATTTAATTTGCAAGCTTTCCACATCAATTTTAATTCGTGGTAAACTGCCTAAGTGTTTTTTTTTTTCTTTTAAACTTCTAGTTGTCCTAGTGGGCATGATCACTTTTTCTGCATTAACAACAAACGCAGTGCATAAGAAGAGCCATAATGCAAGGTGCAATAGCAGTAGCAAGAAGGTAACCATGGACCGTCCCTTAATCACTTACATGATGCTGTCACGTAGACTTCAGCATATAAGCGGTTAAAATGCTATAATCCAAGCCATCTCCGATCCTGGCTGCTAGCAGCAAACAATGGCTGTAACCATCAGCCGTTACCTGCTGCTTCACCCTTACCAAAATCATGATTTACAGTTAGATCCACATATACAGTTAAAACCAGAAGTTTACATACAGTATATAAAGACACATTTGCATGTTTTTCTCAGTATCTGACATGAAGTCAGAATAAACATTACCCATTTTAGGTTCATTATGATTACCAAAATTATTTATATTTGCCAAATGCCAGAATAATGAGAGAGATCATTTTTAAGGCATTTTATTACTTTCTGATGTCATGTATTTGGAAGCTTCTGATTTATTGACAACATGTGAGTTAATTAGAGAAACATCTGTGAACGTATTTTAATGCACACAATAAACACACTGTTTCTGTGTGTAACATCATGGGAAAGTCTAAAGAAAATAGGTAATGATATCAGGAAAAGAGTTGTGGACTTGCACAAGTCTGGATCATTCTTGGGTGCAATTTCCAGATACCTGAAGGTGCCTTGTACATCTGTACAAACAATTATACACAAGTATAAACAAGATGGGAATAGCCCATCCATCATACTGCTAAGGAAGGAAACTGGTTCCGTGTCCCAGATGAACGTGCTTTTTTTAAAAAAAAATTACAAATACTTTATTTGGTGCAAAATCGGTTACACGCCAATAATATTGAATACACAATAACTGTTTGTATGTCACAGGCTCAGCACCAATTTTTACAAATATAAAGAACAAATAAAAGGTTGTTACAATAGAGGAAGTGATCTGAAAAAGAATCATTTTGCAGATTATTGCTTGATATCACAATCCTATGTAAATCTGACATTTTGAAATCTAGATTGAAATATCAGTGCTATTGTAATCAACAGTAGTAATATATAACATAGACAAGTATCCAACTGAAGAAACATAAACCAGCCAGAATTTCAGAAATTCAAAACCTTAGCCAATTCTTGATAATTTAACATTTGTGATCGGATATAATCGGGCACACCTGGGGAAAGGATCCTGTCACCATAAATACATCGCTAGCTCCTCAGTCTAAGTTATGGCTAGGAATTGATAACTGTAGTCTGCCTAGTGTTCCTCCCTGAGCCACTGTTAGAAACCATCTGGTGAACTGGAAAATATCTACCAACTTATCCATTTCACGTTGCAAGTAGAATTTTTATAAAAATAGTCTCCATTTCTTAAAGAAATTCCTCGCCAATTTCTCCTTATGTCGTTCCGTATACATTTGGTCAGCAATTGCATGTAATTTAGTTTGTTCTATCACCATGTTGACCATGGGTACAGATGACTCTAACCATTTAGTCAGCAAGCATCGCTACTAAAAGAATATGTATTATTGCTGGCATACTGTGAACTGCCTGCTTACCTGACTCGCTCGCATCATCTTCCTGACCACGCAGCAGAAGGACAAGTGGAGACATAGGTAAGTGACCTTTCCACAAAGACAGCAATAGGTTCCTGGCCTCAACCCAGAATGCCTTCACCTGAGGACACGTCCATAGGCCATGATAAAGATCAGTTTTAGCCTCGTCACATTTTGGGCAAGATGTCAGTCTATCTGGGAATCCCGGCGTTGGTGGGATATCAAATGCATATATTGCTGCGTGTACCATTTTAAAATAGGTTTCCCTCCATGGTTCACTAATGACGTGTTTGCATATAGCATTCCAACCCTTAATAATTTCTGTTTGCTCCACTTGCTCCATTTTTTAAAGCCATCTCCTGGAGCAAATTTGTCGAATTTATCCCTAAGAATGGCATAAATATCAGCTATAGTTTTCCTCTGTGAACCTGTACATATCAGTCCGTCAAATTAATTACTGCCCCTTTCCTTACGAACATCGTGTAATCTAGCAACACAAAGAGCTAAGTTGTAGATACTGTAAAACTTGCGAGTTTGGAATATTAAATTCTTGACTCAGCTCCTCTAGAGATCTGTATCTGTTCTCTGTTGGATGGAATAATTGGGTTATGGATGTTATCCCTCTATCTATCCATTTGCTGAACCATTTGTGGTTTCTACCTGCTGGGAATTCTAGGTGGTCCCAAACTGGCAGATATTTGGAGATCTAATAAGCCAACCCAAACCTTTTTCTTAATTCCCACCAAGTAGCTATGGTGCCCCGCAGCAGAATTGAGCGTTTTACTATTTCAATAGTATGAGCTTGCCGAGTGTGCAATAAACTAGTTAATTTTGCGCCTGCCAGGTTCTCCTCCATGACCCAATCTGAGTAGTGATTAGTTTTGTGAATCCAGTCACAAAATTGTAGCTTCTTAAATTTGGGAGGTTTAATCCCACCTTAGATTTACGAGATTGTAATTTTGCAAGGGCTATTCTTGTTTTTTTTCCTTTTCGAATGAAGTTAGAGACCATTTTATTAAATGCCTTAAAGGGGTTTTGCCATGAAGTGAGTTCCTTACCTCTTATCTGCTCAGGAGAAAATATAAACAAAGCATGCTGAGTCGTGAACGGCTGCAGGGGTGACAGGGAGGGGGGTGAGCAGAGAGCAAGGAAGAAGGGAGCGTCTGCAATGTTCACTCAAATAATTACATTACAACAAGTGGATTATCTATACAAAAGACACAGCCTCATACACTGCACTTTCTCACCAGCCCTTTGCAAGCTCCTTCATGTTCCCTGTCATCAGATAAGAAGTGCAAACACGCAAGCGCGGCCAGATCAGCTCCTGTCAGTGTCCTGGTCATGTCTAATGCAAACTTTCAGAATACTAAGGGGGACTGAGCAATGCTGTAGCTTTCACATGCCTCACTTTCTTTAATCACATATATTTATAAAAGTGATTAAATACCCAGTTTGGAGGATCCCATGTCAACATTACATTGTGGCAAAACCCCTTTAACATCTACATGCCAAATTAAAATGGGTATTGTATAGAGAGTATACAGAAGATGTGCAAAGGGAATCATTTTAACAAGATGAATTCTCCCCAGTAGAGATAAAGGCAGATCTTGCCAACTCCGAAGTTCTTTTTGTATTTTGTCGAAGAGTGGAGAATAATTTAAGTTATACAGTGAAGATGGTACATTTCCTATTTTTATTCCCAGATATTTAATGTATTCTTTGGCTATTTTAATACGCGTTGCCCTGATTGCTGCCACCTCATCAGGAGTGTTTCCCCCTATCCATAAGAGCTCACACTTATCTCTATTATCTATTATCTCTAGAAAAGGTACTAAATTGTTCCAAAAGCTCCAGAACCTTATGTAATTGCGCTCCCGGAGCACCCATAAATAGGAGAATGTCATCTACAAAAGCAGTTCATTTTAACTCCTTCTTTCCAACCCTGATTCCATCATATGTTTGGGATTGTTCTAAGGTGCGTAGTAATGGCTCAAGTGTTAGATTAAAAAGCAAGAGTGACCGTGGGCACCCTTGCTTTGTGCTCTTCTCCAACTGAAAAGTATCTGATCGTAATCCTGGGGTGTAGATTGCTGCTCTTGAATTTCTATACAAAGAAGAAATGTAGTTGCGAAATTCCCCCATTATTCCGAATCTATCAAGCACCATTTCCAGCCAGCTCCACTTAACGCTATCAAAAGCTTTTTCTGTATCTAAAGATACTAGGGCTCTGTTTGTTTTCGTAGCCTTTCCGCATATATGCGTATCCATAGCTCCTATCACTTTTCTAATGTTCATCACTGCAGCATGTCTTTTATGAAGCCCACCTGCACCTGTCCTATCAGGGAGGGGAGAAGTACCGCAAGTCTGTTAGCCATTATTTTAGATGCGATTTTGAGATCTTGATCAATGTGCGAAATGGGTCTATAGCAGTATTTCTCAACTCCAGTCCTCAAGACCCACCAACAGGCCAAGTTTTCAGGATTTCCTCAGTATTGCACAGGTGATGTAATTATTGTCCATGCATTCTGTTGGAGATCCTGACACAGGTGATATAATTGTCAGTGCATTCAGTGGGAGATGCTGAAAACGTGACCTGTTGGTGGGTCTTGAGGACTGAAGTTGAGAAACACTGCTCTATAGGATTCTGTCTTAGTTAAGTCCCTCCCCGGCTTTGACAGTACCTTAATAAATGCCAGGCTAGCCTCACTAGAAATACTGTCTCCATCTAACAAGGTGGAGTAATACTGAGCCAGGATTGTGGACACCTGTTCTTGGAGAATTTTAGAGAATTCTGAGGGATACCCACCTGGTCCTGGTGCTTTCCCATTTCCCAGTGTTTTTATCGTGTTCTGCACTTCCTCGGACATTATTGAGGTGTTCAGAAATGCCCTTTGTTCTTCTGAGATCTTTGGTAGGTGGCAGCTACTTAAAAAAGCCGCCCCAGCATCCCCAAAACTCTTCCCAGAATCCTGATATAATTTTTTGTAATATCTGTGGAAGATTGTATTGATTTCCCTCGGGTTTGTGATAACTTTGCAGTCGCTGGACCTCATAGACATGATCCCCTTCTGCCCTCTGTGCGCATTGGCTAGTCTTGCTAACAGCCTACCTGATTTGCTGCCCAATCGGAATAATTCCACTTCAAACTGTTCTGTAGAGCTTCTCTCTCTGCTCTAGCCAGACCTCAAACAGCCTCCTTGCTTTCTGCCAGAGTTGTTTGTTTGAGAGACAAGGCTAATTAATCTCCCTCTTAGGACTGTCTTGGGCATTTCCCACATCAACCGCGGGTTGTCACTGTGCTCCGCGTTTGCGGAGGAAAACTCCAATCACCAGCCACAAACCGCTTCTGCAAAGGAATCGTCGTCTATTAAAGCCAAAGGGAAGGGCCAGACAAAATCTCTTCCCTTGGGGAAGGAATCAACAAATTCCATGACTATAGGAGCATGATCCGAGATAAGAATATCTCGTCGAACGAAGAAAACATTCCAGCTGGAGTCCAGGTAGGTGTTATTAGTAAAAATATATTCTTTATTTCTTCATAAATTAAAAGCGTGTGATAGAAAATTACCAAATATACTGCAAATGACGCTGACGCGTTTCGGAAAAATATTCCTTAATCATAGCATGTTGTATGCAAACTACAACTCCATTTTATAAAGGAGTGTTCAATCACATGAACAGGAAGTAGTAGGGAATTAACACCATTTTTTCCCATATGAAAAAAGACAATAAAATTTCACATCTCTAAAAAAAAAAATCATAAGCATAAATATTAATATTGATAATTTTAACATAATGTCTCTTAATTTAGACCTTCTGGGAAAACGTGCCCTTTAAAGCGGTAAATCCACCATGTTTCCGATTCAATAATTTTTTACGAAGGTCACTTCCCCTGATAGGTCTGAACACTCTTTCAATCCCAGAGAAGATGGAAACCTGCGTATCAGCTCCATGTATCTCTATAAAATTTTTTAGATGCCATTGAAATGCCGGTTGTTAAAGGTTTGCGTATATCGGGACAAATGCCCGACGGATACGTGTCTTTAATGTATTTGACGGGGCTACCCACAAATTGAATGTTGCAATTGTGAAATGTAAATTAGTTTATATGACAAATTCGTGTTGCAATTTATGTATGAGTTATATTAAATGTATCATTGCTCACCGCAGACAAAAATGTGTTGGTTACTTGCATGTGATTACAAGATATGCAACATGAATGCCCACATTTATACGATCCCGTTTGTGTTAGCCAACAAGGAACATGAGATGTCTGCTCAGACGTATATAGACTAGGAGATAGTAATGTACCTAGGGATCTACCTTTTTTAGCGACATATGAAATTCCTTCTTCCTCTAAAAGTCTTCTCACATGAGGTTGTACATAGAGAACTGGTAAATTCTTCTTAATTATAGAAACAATCGCGTTATACTGTGGGCTATATTGAGTAGAGTAAACTAATTTATTGTCATCCCGTGCATTTTCCCGATTTTTAGATGCATGTATCAAGCTCTCTCGTGATATATTAGCCATTCTATTCTTGGCCCTGTTAATACTCCAATCGGGATAACCCCGATCTCTAAGCCTGTCACAAACTTCTTTTTCCTATTTATGACGTTCAGTATCCACTGAACAGTATCTTTTTATTGGAGTCAGTTCACCTATCGGGAGATTTTTGATGACGTGGTGGATGACACGATTTAGCTTGTAAAATTAGAATTTTTTGCTGTAGGCTTGCGGTAGGGGAGAGTAAACCACTTCACTCCAGGGGTTACCCCGAATAGTGACAAACCAGGGAAAATTTGGGCCCGATTTTGGTGCCCTTCAAATGTAAATTGTAAATTCATGTATTCTGATTAACAACTGGCCAAATTCACTGCCTCTGACTCCTACCCCCACACAGGGGGAGGTCCGTCCAAATAACGACCATACCACCTGATGTGGAAGAGGTAGGGACAGTCTGTAGAAAAGAGGAATTTTTCTTCCCAAGCTGACATAAAAATATTTGCCAGTGAGGGGGAAAATTTTGCACCCATAGAGGAACCCCTGCACTGTAAATAAAATTCCCCATCAAAGGAAAAATAGTTATGTTTCAACAAAAAATCTACCGACATGACTACGAATTCGTTTAATTCCCTAGTATGTGGACTGAAGCATGTTAAATGCGATTCCAGACATATCAATGCCTGATCATGTGGTATGGATGGATACAACCCCACGACATCACACAAGATCCATGATGAATTACTATCCCATGTAACTTGTGTCATACTGGCAATCAAACTTTTTGAATCTTTAATTAAACCTGGAAGATTAGAAACCAGCGGTTGCAATATGTCATCCAAGCAAGCCACTAGGGGTTCTCCCAGTGAACCAATGCCAGCAACGATCGGTCTTAAAAAAAAATTATTTGTGGCGTGTCCAGTCACTCCTATTTTCCATACATTCCCTAAAATATACAAAAATACATTCCCCCCCCCCTACTAAGACCGATCGTGGCTGGCATTGGTTCACTGGGAGAACCCTTAGGGCTTGGTTTGATGACATATCACACCTGCTGGATTCCAATCTTCCAGGTTTAATTAAAGATTCAAAAAGTTTTTATTGCCATTATGCACAAGTTCCATGGGATGCAATTCATCAGGATCTTGTGTATGTCTGGGTTTAAATCCACCCATACCACAGACAGCATTGATAGTCGGAATCGCATTTAACCCCTTTCATCCACAACTGGGGAATTTAAAACAATTTGAATTATGTCAGATTTTTGTTGAAACTAACTTTTTTTCCTTTTGATGGGGAAATTTTTATTTACAGGGGGGGTTCCTCTTGGGTGAAAAATTTTTCCCCCTCACGGCAAATTTTTTTTATGTCAGTTTGGGGAAAAAAAATTCCTCTTTCTACAGACGTCCCTCCTCTTCCACATCAGTGTATGGCCCTTTAAATTTGGACGACCTCCTCCTGGTGTAGGGGGGGAAAGAGTCAGACCCCATGAATTTTTGGCCCATATTTTTAATCAAATAACATTTTACAATTTACATTTGAAGGGCCCAAAAAAGGGCCCAAATTTCCTGGATGTCACTATTCGGGGAAACCCCCTGGGGGAGGGGATATCCCCTACCGCAAGCCTACAGAAAAAAATTCTAATTTTAAAAGCAAATCGTGTCATCCACCACGCATCAAAAATCCCGATAGGTGAACTGCCCCAAAAAAAAGATACTGTTCAGTGGATACTAAAATTGCATAAATAGAAAAAAAAGTTTGTGACGGGCTTAGAATGGGGGTTTCCCCGATTGGAGTTTTAACGGGGCCAAAATAGAAGGCTAATAAAACACAGGAGCTTGATACATCATCAAAAAATAGGGAAAAGCACGGGATAAAATAATTAGTTTTCTACTAAATATACCCCACAGTATAACGCGATGTTTCTATATTAAAAGAATTACCGGGTTCTCATGTACAACCTCATTGGGGAGACTTTTAGAGAAAAGGGAATTTTATAGTGCTAAAAAAGGTAGATCCCTAGGTACATTACTATCTCCTAGTCTATATACGCTGAGCAACACTCTGTTTTCCCTTTTTGGCAAACACAAACGGGGTCGTATAAATGTGGGGATTCATGTTTCATATCAGAATCACATTCAATAACCGACATTTTTTCTTCGGGAAGCAATGATACATTTAATATAACTATACTAAATGCACCACGTTTTCAAATATCAAAAAACATGCACACATTGCAACATTTAAAAGTGGGTAGCACTCAACACATTAAAAACACGTACCGTCGACATTTGTCAGATATACGCAAACCTTAACAAAACCCGGGATTTCAATGGCATCAAACATTTTTTAGAGATACATAGAGCTATACCAGGGTTTTATCTTCTCTGGGATGAAAAGTTCAGACCCATCAGGGAAGTGACCTTCGTAAAAAATGATTGAATCGTGAAACATGGTGGATTTTCCGCTTAAGGTCACGTTTCCCAGAAGGTCTAAATAAAGACAGATGTATATTACAATATTAAAATTTAAATGCTAGACTTTTTTTTTTAAACGTGAAAATTTTTTTTGTCTTTTTTCAAGGAAACAGGGGTTAATTCCCTACACTTCCTTTTATGTGATTGAACCTCCTTTATAAAATGAGTTTTAGTTTGCATACAACAACTATATTAAGAATATTTTTCCAAAAGCGTTACGTCATTTTCATATTTTTGGGAAATTTTCTATCACACGCTTTTAATTTTTGAAGAAAAAAGAATATTTTTTACTAAAAACACCTACCTGGATCCAGCGGAATGTTTTTCTTCGTTTTGGGCTGGGGGGGAATTTTTTCTATCTGTCCGTTTCTCTGGGGTGGAACCCAATGGTGAGTTTTTTTTCACTTATGGTGGATGCATATGTTTAAAGAATATCTCGTACATCAACCTCTGAAACCTTATCAATCAAGTTATTATTGATGAGAAAGCGGTCTATACAAGACCAGGATTGATGGGCATTGGAGAAGAATGTATATTCCCTGCTGTCTGGGGGGCAACCCAAAAATCAAGGCCCTTTACCCCCAAAAAATTTTTTAGACCCTACATTTTTCATATTAGTTGCAATGTTTCGCTTACGGTCATCTTCTGGCCTAATAACCACATTAAATCACCCCACAAGCTCGTGTTTTTATCTGATAGATAGGTTGCCAATTTTTTGATAAAATTCTGAGCCTTCCTTGTTGGGGCTATATATGTTATAAAACAAATATCCCCCATTGGGCTTTCCAAGTGGAGTTTTGCCCACCTGCCCTCTTTATCTGTTTCTATTGAGAGTACGTTATATGCCAAAGATTTTCTAAACAGGATTAGGACTCCATTTTTCTTATGAACTGCAGAGGATCCCAGCACCTCACCCACCCAATATTTTTTCATCCTGTAAAATTCACCAGAGGAAAAGTGAGTTTCCTGTAGTAGGGCTACATCTGGTTTCAACTTGCCTAGGTACCTGAGAACCATGGAGCGTTTCTGCCGAGATAAAAGGCCCTTTACATTCCATGAAATGATTTTCATGTTTTAAATGTACTGGTGGGAAGCAGGTATATAGCTGTTATGGAAAACAAACCAATTGACTTAGCTTTTTTCATGATCCCCAGGTTGCCCGACATCACCTCTCTTTTCTGGCTAAAGCTTAACAACATCTTGTGTAGACACCTATAATTCTGTTTTAACATAAAGCAGAACCGAAACAAATCCTCCATATTCTCCTGCCCTTATACTTTTTGGAAACTTCTCTTTTTTCTGACGTGCGAGAGAAAAGGGAAAAAAAAAAAAAAGGTGGGGGTAGAAATAAGGGAGGCAAAGCATGATATATGGCATAAAGGCATCAGGTAACAAGTATCCTACTTTTTAGACCACATAGACCAGACCCCTAGAGAGTGTCCAAGTCCCTCAAGTTTTGTTTCTGGTTTCCCGAGGAGTCTGAGGGAGTCTTTGTTCCTTAGGTTTTGCACTCTGCAAGACACCCTTGTCGAGGTCATGGTTTGAAGAAGAATGGTGGACTTGGGGGAATTGTAAAGAAGACCCATCCTCCTCTGGTGGCACTCCGTGCAAAAGGTGGCGCAAACCTTCCTTTGCCTGTTGAATCGTGTTAAAGGATTCAATGGAGCCATCAGGGAATACTCTCAGAATGGAAGGATATTGTAGCTGAAATTTTATTTTTTTGGAGTATAATGTGGAACACAATTTGCTAAAAGTCTTCCTTTTACGCAAGACTTCAACGGAGTAATCATTGAAAATTAAAATGTTTGAGCCTTTGTATTTTAGAGGCTTCTGCCATTTTTTAAAACTACAAAGAATATTCTTCTTATCATTGTAGTCCAGGAACTTGGCAATGACTTGTCTCGGGTATTGGGGTTGCCTATCCGAACTGTTCGGCTTGGTAGGTCTTTCAGGCCCAACTCTATGCGCTCTTTCAACTTTGCAAATCATGGCCCTATCCTCTTTAACATTTTCATTAATGATCTTACACAGGGATTACACAGTAGAATATCGATCTTTGCAGACGATACTAAGCTCTGTAACGTAATCAACACAATAGAGGATAATGTGTTATTACAAAGGATCTGGATAAGTTGAGGCCTGGCAGGGAAATGGCAGATGAGATTTAATATAGAATAAATGCAAGGTTATCACATGGGAGGAAAAATCCATTACATGATTACATGTTAAATGGAAAAACACTGGTAAAAGTGACATGGAGAAGCTTGGGAATCCTAGTGGACAGTAAACTTAACTGTAGCAGCCAATGTCAGGCAGCAGCTGCCAAGCTAATAGATCATGGGGTGTATTAAAAGGGCATAGAGCACATGATAGAACATTATTCTCCCATTATACAAAGTCACTGGTTAGACCACACATGGAATATTGTGTACAGTTTTGGGCACCAGTGCACAGAAAGACATTGTAGAGCTTGAACAGTACAAAGGCGGTCAACAAAAATAATAAAAGGACTGGGTGGACTACATACCCAGAAAGATTAGCAAATTAGGCTATTTAGTTTAGAGAAAAGACGGCTTCGGGGGGACATAATAAATATGTTTAAATACATCAAAGGTCAATATAGAGATCTCTCCCAAGATTTATTTATACCCAGCTGTATATAGAACAATGGGGCTATCCTCTACGTCTTGAGGAACGAAAGTTTCTACATAAACATAGAAAGGATTCTTTACTGTAAGAGCAGTGAGACTATGGAATCTCTGCCAAAGGACTTGTCATGGTGAATTCAATAACGGCGTTCAAAATGGTTTAGATGCATTTCTGGAGCGTAATAATATAACAAGTTATAGTGTCTAGGATTCTGGAGAGGGGTCATTGATCCAGGGATTTTTCTGATTGCCAGATTGGAGTCGGGAAGGAATTTTTCCCTAAAATGAGACAATTGGCTTCTACCTCATTGGGGGTTTTTGCCTTCCTCTGGATCAACACCTTAGCACAACAGGCTGAACTGGATGGACGTCTTGTCTTTTTTTGGCCTTACAAACTATGAAACTATGAAACTTACAAACTATGCCCAGATTTAATGCAGCAGGCAAATCTGTTTCGCATATCCTTTATAGCTGATTCGCAGGAATTTTTTCCGGCAATCCTATAGTCCGTAGATTATTTATGCACGAGCAGTTCTCCAAATCTTCCAATTTATTAAAGATTTGCTTATTTTTTTTCAGTAAGATAACTGATGCGCGTGTGTAGATCAGATACGTTGTCCTATGTGGTAGATAGCCTCTGTTCCATTTCTTCCTGACGCTCCCCTTGCTTAGTGATTTCAGACTGCATACTTTGCATTGTGGCTAGCAACTCACTTGAGAGCATTTCTTGTAGAACAGGTAAAATTTTCTTAGCCACCACCGTGGCGAGTTTTTTGCAGTTTTAATTTGGGGGGGAACATTGTCACATTCCTGAGATTCCTCCTCCGACTCTGGTTTGTTAATGGCTCCTTTCTCTTTTTGATGATGGGCGCCATTTTGTATCCCCTTTGTAACTTAAGGCTATGTTCACATGGCTTATTTTGGGACGTATCTCGCCCCTTTCATTACGGTAATCCACAGTTCTCATAGATAACTATGGATTACGTCTCCTCTCCCCGCTCACAAAATACGGCGAGCAGGGAGATAAGGGACATGTCAATTACTAGCGGCGAATATGCGGCGCTAGTAATGAATGTCTATGGGGCCGGCAGGCTGCCGCCCCCCCCCTCCCCTCCTCGCCCGTACACACGGCGTAATTGCAGGGTGAAATACGTCCCCGCAATTATGCCGTGTGAACTCAGCCTAAGGGTTTTAAGGAGGAGATTGATAGAATTAAGGGCAGCGCAGCAGTTTGATAAACTTTGACTGCAAAGTCGGGGCAGGCGGGGTGAGCCACAAAAATGATGGAGAGGTTGCTACTGCTGTAGTTTCAGGCTCATCAGAGTACTTATATGACAGAAAAACTTTGCAGAGGTGTGGATAGCAATATAATATAAGAGGAGGCAATGCAATGCAGAGCCTGTATCAGGAGCTCAATAACTATGCTTGTGTTTGTAGCTTCTGGTAGGGCTGTATGTCAGCTCCCTGTAATGGCTGATCCTCTTGTTGGGCAACTGACTGTCCACTTTACATACAGGTACTTTAACTTTGTATCTCTGTTAACAAGCTGTGGAGCAGCTGCTAGATCTGCTTCTGGTCAGCTGCTACAGTAATTGCCTGCTTGCAACTCAATAATAAAATAGCCAGTCACTTTCACAGCTTATCATACGCTATGTAGCATGAGCAGTGAGCAGGATCCTCTTTACATGAGGCTAGTTAAGATGGCCGCCAACCGCGTGTTTCGGCACCTTTTGAATCCTCCTTCCCTCCTCCTGTTTTCCTTAACTTCACTCCTTGGCTCAGTTGTGGTCCCCCACTACCAGCCCTTCCCAATTAGGTGTTACCTTGAGGGATACTGTAGGCGTCCTCTTGTAGTCTGGTGAGGCTGCTAGTGAGGCGGGTGTGAGATGGCGCGCCGCTCGTGACTACTATGTTGGGTCTGGTCCGGGATCGGAGGGCTGGTTACCATTTTTCCGCGGTGCCTGATATGCACCAACACCTCCACTCCGCTGTCTCTGCCTCCTCCGCTTTAAGCTGCCGCATCCTGGCGATGCGAGTGCCGGATAAGATGCTGGTTAAGTGACAATGTCTGTGGAGCGCATGACTCGTGCTCCTACATCGCCAGCGGCAGAACCGGAAGTTCTAGAGATGAACGTGCTTTGGTCCGACCAGGGGTGTAACTAGAGAAGCCAGGGACCCAAAGCAAACTTTTGGAAGGGGCCCCCTAACCGCCCTCACCCACCTCCCTGACCACGAACATTTACCAGGACATCCAGTTAGATAATGTAGATAATGCAAGGGGCAAATACTTCACCATACATATCACCATCATACTGCTACCAAACAAATGACACTATACCAAGACCAACATTACCAATAACGCTATTACATAGGAATCTGATTATACCACCAGAACATGACCACAAAGTGACTGAATAATACCTCTACACTATTACTAATCAGTACACAAAGACCAATAGTACCGCCATATAGTGACCATATATTGGTAGACGCCAGTGTACAAAGACTCTGCAGACATAAGTGATTAAAGTGTAGTTACATCTTGTGACTCACAGTGACGTTTCTCTGACGAGTCGTTGACTTTCCCTTTTGTTCTGCATCCAGTCCAGACCGCCATTATGACATCTCCAGACCTCTTGTCCCTGGAGATTTAGACACAAATATCTTAGAATACTGATTTTTTACTGCACCTGCCCCCCTGATTCTATGGGGTCCATTTAGGCAGGCAGGGTTTAGGTAGCTATAGGGAGCCATACAGGTAGACAGGGGTTAGGTGGACTATAGGGGCCATATAGGTAGGTCGGCAGGGTTTAGGTAGCTATAGGGTCCCATATAAGTAGATAGGCAGGTTTCAGGGGGACTATATAGGTAGGCAAGCTTTAGGGGGGACTTTATATAGGAAGGCTTAGAGGAGGTTATAATGGCAGACAGGGCAGGTAAAATAATAAATCACTTACCCCTGTCCACGCTCCATCGATGCGAATCGCTGCAGCCTCTGTGCTCAGCACGTGATCACAGAGAGCCAGCAGGGGAAGTGGCAGAACGTAGCTCTGCTACCACCGGGCAGCCCTGGCATTCAGAGGTAGCATGCGCCAGGCCCCTCAGCTACGCACCCACCGAAATGAACTGTTATGTTCACTGCCGGCAGGCACGGGAGTGGCATTACCGGGGGGAGGGAAGGGGGGGGACATGGTGGCAGCTCCCCCGGGGCTCTGGCCCCCTAAGCGACCAGGCCCCGTGGCAGCTGCTACCCAGGTAGTTACGCCCCCGAGTCCGATATTTGCATATCAACCCAAGAACAAAAGCAAAAGACCTTGTGAAGATTCTGGAGGAAACTGATAAGACTGTCATTATCCACAGAGAAGTACTGTATCAACATGGGCTGAAAGGCCATTCTGCCAGGAAGAAGCCATTACTACAAAATAAGTATATAAAAACCACATTAATGATTGCAGATGCAGACATGAACAAAGTCCTACATTTTTGAAGACAGGACGTGTGGTCCGATGAAACTAAAATTTAATTGTTTGGCCATAATGACCATCGTCACGTTTGGAGGAAAAAGGGAGTAGCTTCGAAGCCTAAGAACACCATCCCAACTGTGAAACATAGGAGTGACCGCATAATGTTGTAGGGTTGTTCTGCTATAGGAGGGACCGATGCACTTCACAAAATAGATTGCATCATGAGGAAAGAAGATTATGTGGTACTATTGCAACATCATCATAAGACCTCAACCAGGTAATTAAAGCTTGGGCGGAAATGGGTTTTCCAAATGGACAATGACCTGAATCATATTGTCAAACTGGTTATATAGTGGTTTAAGGAAAACCAAGTCAATGTTTTGTAGTGGCCATCACAAAGCCCTAATTTCAAGCCTATTGACAATTTATGGGCAAGCTGAAAAGGCAGGTGCAAGCAAGGCGACCTACAAACATGGCTCAGTTACACCAGTTCTGTCAAGGAAGGGGCCAAAACCTACCAACATTTGAAAAAGCTTGGGAAGGATTTTCAAAAATTTGTTTCCAAGACATCAGTTTAATGGCAATTTTACCAAATACTAATGAAATATATGGAAACTTTTGACTTTGCAGAAAGAAATTAAAATCCTTTACAAATCCTCTCTCATTATTGTGGCATTTGACAAATAATTTTGGTAATCCTAATTCACCTAAAATGGTAATTAATTTTATTCAGATATGGGAAAAACATCATTTTGGTTTTTAAAACAAACATCTTTTACTGTTTTTTAAAACCCCCAATTTTTTTTTCCTTTTATTTAAACTTTTAATTCATAATACAAAATTCCAACTTTCACTCACAAGTTCTACACCCCAAAGGATTAATTTAACGGTTTTCCAACTCCAGTCACAAGACCAAAACGATTTTCGGGCTTTCCTTAAAAAGCCAGGTGATAAATAAGGGCAGTGAAATCTTGAGAGATCCTGAAAACATGACCTTTTTTGGGTCCGGGACTGGATTGAGAAACTAGTTTAAGGAGTTTAAAGCGCCTTAAAACAGTACCACCCTGTTTTCAAAAAGGGACCATAAGTAATTGGACAATTGACTCAAAGACATTATCAGGGGCAGGTTGTGGCAATTCTTTTGTTAGGTCATTCTCAATTAAGTGGATAAAAGGCCCCGGGAGTTGATTTGAGGTGTGGCTTGCATTTAAAAAATTTTTGCTGTGAAGAAAACATGCAGTCAAAAGAGCACTCCCTCCCGGTGAAACAAGCCATCCTTAAGCAGCGAAAACATGAAAAACCCATTGAGAAATTGCTAAAAAATTAGGAGTGGCAAAATTTCTATTTTTTGTAAATCCTGAAAAGAAAGCAAGCACGGTGAAGACAAACCCCCTTCACAACAGTCAACCCAAGGAAGAAACACCCCCCCAGGATTAGGCATAAATATCCAAATCTGTCTTAAAGAGAAGACTGACTGAAATTAAATAGAGGGTTCACTGCATGGTGCAATTCACTCAATCCTCAATAAGACTAGACTTGAATTTTTTTTTTTTTTTTAATAAAGCAAAGGCAGCACGTTCTGGAAGAAATTTTTTGGCCCGAAAAACCAAGTTTAACCTCTACCAAATGATGGAAACGAAAAAGTACAGCAAAGGTGCGGGGACAGCCATGATCCAAAGCAAAACCCCATGACTGTAATCACAGGGGGCAGTGGAGACTTGGGCCAAGCTGGTTTCCGTGGCACCTTGGGGCACTATGTTTTTTGATGACGTACACAGGACCGAAGCACCCAGAAGTATCTAGGTATTCAGGACATACTGTGTGCCAATCCAATAAACTGATTGGCCCACATTTTATGATACAATGAACAAAGACCCAAAAAAAAAAGCCAAAGCAACCCGGTTTATTTTCAGCAAAGAAGTGAAATATTCGTCAATAGTCAAGTCAGTCACCTGATCTCAACACAATTTGAGCAGCATTTTACTTGTTAAAGACTAAACTTCAGGTAGAAAGGCACACAAAACCCGCCAAAAAACTGAAAACCACGCAGTAAAAGGGCCCGGCAGAGGGGGAAAAAAAAGGAGAAACACACCAATTTTGTATGTCCAGGAGTTCAAGACTTTAGGCAGTCATTGCCAATAAAGGGTTTTTAACCAAGTGTTATGATGAATCCCTACTGCATCAGACAAAAAACGGCCGAAAGTCAAACAGGTTTTTCCCAATGCAGAATCGCGTTTTTTGTCACGTGTTACGCAAAAACCAGAGTCTGTTCTCATTTTTTTGCTATCGCCCATACAATTGACTGTATGGGAAGACAACGAAAAAACTCAAAGCGCAAGCCTATAGAATGAGTTGATAATATACTGGCACCAAAAAACTAGCAGAGAAAAAAAAAACGACCTGTGGCGTTCACAGATCGTTTTTTCTATTGTCGTCTATGGGGCTGCCTGAACGAGCTTGTTTTTTTGGTGAAAGACTAAGCTCCACCGTTTAACCCATAAATTTAACCCAGAAATTGCTGAGGCACAATGAAAGGGGAATCCCAGTAACTCGAAGGAGCCTGGGTAATGTCTACACAGCAGAGGTGTTGCTAGGGTCCTAAATCGTCCAGGCCCTTTGTGTTATGTTTTGCTCAGTAGGGCTGCGTCCACACAGCCATTTTTCACGCCACATTGTGAACTGTGGCATGTATTTTTACAGAGAAAAAAAATGCAACTTATATTCCGGTTACTAATTTTACGCGTATTCCACCTAGATCCTGCCCATCACCTCAGCAGTCATTTTCCAATGAAAAATCAGCTATGACAAATTTACTTTTTCAAAATCACTCACTGACATGACAATGTAATACAGTCACTAAAAAGTAAACCTATACATGGAGCAAATATATCATACTTGTTACTAAAAAAGCCCCAAAAACTCCTACAATACCAATACCTAAAACTATTACTACTTAAAGGGGTTTTGCCACGATGTAATGTTGACGTGGGAGCCTCCAAAATGGGGTTTTAATCACTTTTCTAAATATATGTGATTACAAAAATTGCAGTCAGAGCTACAGCCTTCCTTACATGCCCTTGGTTACTTCAAAGTTTGTATTAGATACGGCCTGACAAGAGCTGGACTGGCTTGCGCAGAGAGCTTCTTATCTGATGAGACTGAGCTGCAGAAGTTTTTAAGGCACCGGGTAGCAATATTTTTCATTTGTATACAGATAAAATAGTTGTAGAGTGATTAGATACCTGCTTTATCTGATGACCCGGGAACATGAAGAAGCTTTCAAGCTGCTGTGTAGAATAGGGGTTCTCTTTTGTATATAGAATCCACAAGTTATAGTTTTTTTTATTTCAGTGTACATGCCCACATCCCTTATGCAGCTCTGTGCTCTCAGCTGTGCATGTCTCTTTCAGCTCTGTGATTTGTTTACATTACATTAGCATCTTAGCAGATAAGGCTCCTGACAGTGCAGTCTGAGGCTGTCTTGCTGTATTGTGAATCCACTGTTGTACTGTTTATTATTTCACTTAAGTTTTGAGACGCTCCCTTGGATTCCTCACTCCCCCCTCCCTCTCTCCCCTGCAGCTTCATGACTCAGTGTGAGTTGTTGACATTCTGCCTGTGCTAACAAGAGAGGGGTAAGAATCTATCTCTCCGCAAATCCCCTTTAAGGATCAAATAATACTGCCCAACATGGCCAAACGAGACCACTACATGTGACTAACAGTTGTACACAGGCTCTGAAGATGTATATTAATGCCATACAGTGACCAGATAGTGGTAGAAACTAGTTGTATGTAAGTGCTCTGCAAAAATATAAGTGATTACACTGCAGTTCCATTGAGTGGCTTACAGGAGATGTTTTTTCTGGTCAGTGATTTGTTTTCCCTTCTCCATCCAGCCCAGACCACCATGAGGACTTCTCCCAGCCACGACTCATCTCTGCAGAATTTACCACACAAACATTTTAGAATCTTCACTTTTCCAGCACCTATAGACCTGCTGGCAGGAAGGGGGAAGAGGGGGGGGGGGGGGCATACAGGAGAGCATGTTGACACACCATCCCCACTGCAACTGGCCTTTTTTCTATGATAGAAAATCCCGGTGCCTGCTGTGGGGGGGGGTAGGGAGTTCCTTTATAGGCTCCTATTAGGTAGGTATATAGGTCATATGTTCCCCAGTAGTTATACAAGTAGGGTCCCACAATCCGTACATAGGTAATAGGGTCCCCCCCCCCAGTAGTTATACAAGTAATACAGTCCCCAGTATATAGATAGGTAATATGGACCCCAGTATATAGCTACCATAGGCAACATGGTCCCCAGTATACAGCTAGGAAGGTAATAAGGCATATTAAAAATAAGGAAAAAAACACATTACTCACCTTTCCCCCGCTCCCTGAAGCTTCTGCTGGACTCACCACGCCGCGCTGGCAGCATGGGGACATACTCACGCCACCTGTGCCAGATACTCTGGAGGGCCTCAAGCCTGCTTGCGGCTCGCCAGAATACTCCGCGGAGAAGAGAGCGCTTGCTCTCTGCTCCATGGAAGCCTTCAACTGTATGTGCATTCAGCGGACACACAGAGACCATCAGCTCTCCAGGCCCACGGCAGCGATCTAGAGCCCGGCGAGGTTCGAGGCACCAGCGGTGCCCCGGATAAAACTGCCTAGAGATGCCACTGCTATACAGTCAACCCTGGAGACCTAGAGTAGCCCCAGGGCTGTTAGGTCAGTTTTCACCACACACCGTGTGTTGTCCTGATAGCAGCCATGCAGAATGTAAATTTTAGCATACAGGAGTACGCTAATGCATTACTAAGTGTAAAACAAAAAGTGTACAATAGTTATACGTCATGGGATTTTAAAAGAAAAACATTAGGTATCTACACAGCCATAATAACCTGTAGAATGAAATAGGTTATTTAGTGCAAAGTATGAATAGTGTAAAATAGATTAAAAAAGGCAGAAAAAAAATTATGTAGTAGCTTATATATAAGCTCAAACTACTCCTCCCCCAAAAATACAACTTCTCCTGAATAAAACAAGTCCTCATACAACTAGGTCATAGAAAAAATAAAGTTAGGACAATGAAGAGTGAAAAATGTATCTGGTCATTAAGGCCTTTTCAAACCTGGTGCTTAAACAGGACAGATCACACAAGCTGAAGCGAAGTAGTAACTCAAACAGTTTAGCAGTGTACAGGTGTATAGAAATAGCAGAGCACCCACAGCAAACTATAGCAGGAAAACGACACTCTTTGGCATCAATGACTGCCAGCACAAGGGGGAAGATACGCTTTATGGAGTGCAAGAGGAAACGTCAATATACAGAAGAAGCTGTGCCAATTCATGAGAGCTAGGGAAGGCAGCAGCCTCCTACAGACCTCACTACCAGCATGTATCGCCCACACAAGGAAAGCCAGAAACAGGGAGAAGGTTTTAAACTAACCTTTAGAGGTCTGAATATTTATAAAAGAATGAAGACTGCAGACTGAAAATTAGGGTGACCACTAAGGCCTCGTTCACACGGCTTATTTGGGCGCTGATTTCAGCCGTACTGTGCGCCGTATTTGCGCTGCAGTACGGCTGAAATCCGTCCCAGTCATTACGGTAATCCACATTTTCTCATAAAAACTATGGATTCCGTCTCTTCTCCCCGCTCGGCGAATACGCCGCGGGAGGAGAAAGTGACATGCACATTATTTACGGTGTGTACGCGCCGTGAATAAGGAGTGTCTATGGGGCCGGCGAGCTGCCTGCCCCCCGCCCCCGCTGCACGGCAGCCAGCGTAATTGCGGGGCGAAATCCGTCCCCGCAATTACGTCGGCAATAAGCCGTGTGAACATTGCCTAAGAAGTTAAGAAATCATTTTTCCATGTTGAAGATGTCCGTCTCTCTCAAAAATGAATGACAATATTCAGCTGAAAATCTCTTTATTGGAAAACAAGAACAAGATTTACAGATAACTTAAGCCAAAATATTTACCAACACATTGGTCATGTCTGTTCCAAGTGAACGTCTATGACAAAGTGCTATTCTAAACGATCAAGGGGACGGAGAAAACACACGTATAAATACTGTCTAGAGAAACTAGAGGGGAGCCAAGTGCAGAATATCTTGCACCTTCATGTCTGTACATCATGAAAGGATCCTTAGGACTGGACCACAACGTCTTCCGCCATTTTTTTTTTAAACATTAATAGGCCATTATATAAAACAAAGTAATCCGTTTTGTCCACAGCTACCAGATTCCAGGGTTCATATTCAAGTAATCTGATCAGTTTCTACAGATAACACTGTTAGGACAGTTTTTACCCATGAGACTCAATGTAATATTACACAACAATAGTCCAGCATGCAGCAGAACCACTATAGTAAGGCTACATTCAAATCTGCACTAGAGATCGTTGGGGGCCTCTGTCACAGATCCCACCATTTTCATTAGCAAAAATAGGACTGCACGGAGCCTTATTCTGATCGGTAAACTATGGGCCTGATTAGGCAAGAAGGTCCATACGAATGCCACCGATCTCCATAGTGCAACAGATCTGGCCCAGCCTTGTGGTTTCCACTTATCACAGAAACCACAAGGCAGGTGTGGACAATGCCTCAGGTTAGGGCTAGAAGACAACTGAATCTGCATAAGTTAAGACAGCTGCATTTATTCTATAATAATGAACTGCAAACTGCGGGCAACCACAATCAGTAAACGGGTTGCCCTTACCATATGACGATATTCAGTGCTGCTACCATACTGCAAGGCTGGGCTCTAGATCACTTAATTTACCATGTAGCCCTAACTAAAGAGAAGTACGAAGCAGCTGCACCCAGAAGAAACCTGTAGCTTCTTGTTGGTAATCAGCCTTAGGATGAAGGACATGTATAATTCTTCTGTTAACGACTATGAACAAATAGCTTTATAATTAAATAAATTATAATGCAACACAAATCAGAATGTCCGACACTGGAGACACATTAAGGGACAATTAAAGCAGAAAGACATTAAGCACCCTCAATAACCAGCAGTTCAGTTTATATGGAGATCATAATTCGGCAAACCATCGTGTAGCTGAAGCAAGAGCTGCATGTTCCAGATGCTCGACAGGTCTGCGCAAGTCCGTAAGTCAACCTAAAAATACAACTTCAGCTTCATGTGGTAGATCAGAGACTGTGATCACAACATGGTTTGCTGTCACATTTATCCTGGTTTATGTCTTCATCAGCTCAATGCAAGTGCTATGATTGTGCTACCCATGCACACCTTTAATAACGACTGTTTAAGTGCAGATGTCCTTGCTCATATGTATAAGCAGTTAAAGGAGGAGAAAAGCTTTCATTCTCATGGAGACATCACATGGTGCGAGCAGTAGATATTAATGCGGGATAGAAAATTGGTGCTTATGTTACTAAATGTAAAGGAAACCGGTTATTTCAGTATTCATTGCACAAGTCCAGAGATGTCAGGTCACTAAAATCACAGTCAAAGAGTTCGCTTACACCCTCGCTGTTCTCCAGCCCAAAGTGGTACTCATGAGAGAGGGGAGGAGACAGACTAATGAACTCATCAGAAAGAAAGTCGGGCAGGACAGCAGCGGTGACAGGGGACAGGTGGAGGTCTTCTGTGGAGTAACCCAAGGGGAGATCTGTCTCTGGTGTCAGCAATGACTCTGGAGATAACGAAAAATAAAATCATGTTTAAAATGTTAAAATTTGGAGATGGCAAATAAAAACCATTATATAAAACAAAAATACTCTGCTAAAAAGTGCAATATCTTTATTCACACATGGGCTGCCCTTCTCCAGCAAGAGGATGGGGAATGCAAGGCTCATTTCATTCACAATGTCCTGCACAACCCTAAAGGAGAATTTAAACTATGCACAGAACTACAGAGAAAGTCTATAAATCTACTGTCAGCATTAGGTAAATCCTTCCTTCGTACAAACCCCAGATGAACAGGGTCGACATGGAGCAAAGCTCATGTTATTGAGAATTTAGCAAGAACTGCTGGTTTGTGTACTATATTGTATATATGTGAGCCGGTAATTCTTAAAATCACTCAACTTTATTTGTATACCGTAATAACCACAATTTGTGCGTTAAAACAAAGTTGCATTCAATGAACAAAATAATAGAGATACTTAGGTTTTTGATGTGGCTCAGCCAAGCCGTTCACATACGTCCGGATTTAACACATCTCTCCTAAGACTGATACGGAGGGACCTGAAAAAGCACAGTCCAACTTTCCATGTGGTGCGGTCTGGATAAGACCGTTCAAAAAGTCTGATACATGCAATAGTTCTCCCACGTGTGGAGAAATGGGAGACCAGGCGGTCGCGTCCACGCAAGCAGCTTGAGAAAGGGGAGGTTCTCTTCTCGAAACGTCGCGCTGCCTGCATGGACGCCGGTCTCCCGGCGTCTCCCTTCTACCCACATGTGGAGGAATTACTGCATGTACCGGACTGTTTGAACGGTCTTGTCCAGACCGCACTGCATGGAAGTTGGACTGTGCTTTCTTTCAGGTCCTTCAGTATCCGTCTTAGGAGAGATGTGCTAAATCCGGACATAGGCGAACGGCTTGGCTAAGCTGCATCAAAAAACCTAAGTATCTCTACTATTTTGTCCATTGAATGCAACTTTGTCTTAACGCACAATTTGTGGTTATTACGGTATACAAATAAAGTTGAGCGATTTTAAGAATTACCGGCTTACAGATATATACAATATGAAAGTTATAGGCTATGTTCACACAGCATAAAATTGGACGTATTTCAGTCTGTAATTACGCGCCGGAGTGCGCAAATTACGGCTGGAATCCGTCTCAGTCATTACGGTAATGCACAGTTCTCAGAGAACTATGGATTACGTCTCCTCTCCCTGCTCGGCGAATACGCCGAGGGGGGAGATAAGTGACATGGGAATTACCAGCGGCGAATATGCGCCGCTAGTAATGATAGTCTATGGGCTGGCGAGGTGCCCCCTGCTCCCGCCACTCCCCCACTGTGTAATTGCGGGGCGTAATTACGCCCTGCCAATAAGCCGTGTGAACCTAGCCATAGGGGTATTGGAGAAGCCCCAATTGAGCCTGGTGTATTGAGACCTTAGGTGAATAGTGGCACGTTATTATATATTGTGTGTACTATATAACAAGTCTACACACAACTAAATTATATGACACTTCATAACCCCATTAAAGATACTGCTAACACATCTTTCAGGCAGCGCCCAAATAGATTGTGGACATCAACAAGTAAAAGATTTCAGCAGGTAATAGAGGTCTATAACTGGTGTCCATAGTAAAGTAGAGAGCAGCATAATCAAGTCAGAATTGCTGGAGGCACACACTGGAGATGACCAGCGCTTCTGCATTAGGCATTCTTCTAGGACAGACTGTGGACCTTATGTATGAAAACTGTTTAATAGGAAGACTGTTCTTGTTGCTCATAGCAACCAGAGCTCCGCTTTCATTTCATATAATGCTCTGGAAAAATGAAAAAAGCTGAGCTCTGATTGTTGCCTGTAGCACCCAAAGACAGTCTTCATACATAAAGCCTTACATGCTTCTAGTGCTGGATGACAAAATAGGCAGCTCCGTTTCCCCAAATGCATCGTTAAGGGGAGAGTTCGACATCTTTATTCCACAAAGACTTTCACCCTAGCATGCTTTACATTCCAGCACGCTGATAACACAAAGGTACAAGTGTGCTGCAGATACAGACTTGTAGGACGTCACATGTAGTCAGAGATCCTGCTTCTACGGGAACACACCTGCCAGGACATGTGTTTCTTTTAGAGACTATACCTCTTCAACCTAGAACAAGCTCCTTACCTTGGTCACTAGGCAGCAATCCTATGCCAATATCCTGGGAAGGGGTCAGAGCTGTGGACACATTTGGGCTCTGTTTGCTTGGCGAATTGTCAGAAGAACTAAGAGCTTTGGTGGGACTTTTGACAGGACTGCACACTCCAGAACTGTCATCTGGACAGAGGAACACATCGATGGGTCCATGGGTACTCTTAAGAGAAATCTGCAGGCCCTGCAGCGGGGGTGGAAAGAAAAAAATAAAATACGAATTTTACATATCCATCTACAGCAATGACTGTCAGTAGTGGACTATCCTTTCCATCAAACCAATGACAGAACCCCACGCATCACACTGACAAGCCAGGAGAGTCCGTATCTATATAACTTTGCTGTAATGATTACTGTGCTAATGGAACCCATAACTGTATTGTGTACAGTGACAAGCTTGTCAGGCATGGACTTCTAAAGTTAAAGTGTTAATGCCCCATATAACTCCTAATGGAAGAACCAGGTTCTCACTCTGACGTACTCCAAGTGATATTTTCTTAGAAATGTTAAGCCACTTTAATGTGTACCTAATGCAGCCACGTCAGTGTTCTTCTTACGGCTATGTTCACACAGCATCTTGCTCCTGTGCACGGCACAAGACGCCGGGCGTTTTAGAAGTACGTGCTGGCCAGAGTGTACTTTTAAAACGCTGCACGGCTGGCCCCATCCTTTACATCCGAGCGCTCTGTCATGAGACATGAATTACCTTAAAGCCATGTTCACACGCTCAGAATGGGCCGTTTTTCGTCGTATTACGCGCGAGTGCGCCATACGGGAGAAAAGCCCATTGAGTTACGGTATTCACAGTTTCAGAGAATAGGATTAGTCTGTATTGTTCCTCTTCACTGCTTCTTCTCCTGCCTCAAATACACACTCCCTCCCCTTCCTCTAAACTGCCTTTCCTTTGCATGGCCGACCGGGGCGGGACGAAGCTTCCCTGACCATAAACAACACCGTTCTAAGCAAATGAAAACCACCCGTTCTTTTAAACCTGCCTTTGCCAATAAAACCCAAGGGACTACACCAAATTTTTGGTCCCCACATTTCAACTATTTTTTCTTTTTAGACAACCCCTTTAAAGTGTTAATGCCCCAAAAACTCCTAATGGAAAACCGGGTTTCTCATTGAGTACTCCAAGGATATTTCTTAAAAATGTTAACCCACTTTAAGTGTCCTAATGCAGCACGTCATGTTCTTCTTCGGCTATGTTACACGGCATCTTGTCCTGTGCACGGCAAAAACCCCGGGGCTTTTTAAGAATACTCTGGCCAGAGTGTACTTCTAAAACGCTGCACGGCTGGCCCCATTCACTTTTATCATCCCACCCTCTTCTATGGGGCTATAAATTTTACCTTAAACCATGTTCCCCAGGGCTTAAAAGGGCCCGTATTTCGGTCCGAAATTACGCCCGGGGTGCGAAAACGGCCCATTCATTCGGTAATTCACAGTTCCAGAGAATTTGGGTTACGTCTCCTCTCCCCGCCCGGCGGGGAGATAATTGACATGTCACTTTCTAGTGGCGTATACGCGCCGCTAGCAGTGATGGTCTATGGGCCGGCGAAGTGCCGGCCCCCCCGCTCACTCCCCGAAATTACGCCCCGCAGTTAAGCCGTGTGAACATAGCCTAATTGTTGGGCACAATTATGCGCCAAAATACGCCCCACAATTACACCATGTGAACATACCTTTCAGGCCACAGTTTCTACTAAACCAAATTTAGATCAGACTGCTGTCATGCAGGCGCTAAAATGATGCTACAATACAGCCATGTGCAGTTGTTTTTTGGGAAGGCCATCTTTGCATGCCCGTCTGCTTGACTTTTCACTTACCTCAGTGGGATCTGACACCTGCATCTGTGTTTCTGGAGGAGCTTTAATCACCATCAACATGCGCTCTGAGGGGTCGGCTATGCTTCGAAGGTCCTGACAAGTCACATATCCCAATGTGCAGTCAGTTAAGGAAAATTAAAACTTACAAATACCCTCTTGTTCAGTCTTTAGAGTGGCGTCACCAAGTAGCTAAACTTACTCTGCAGCCTCCTTCATATCATGACCAAGTATTAAAGAAATCTTAAAAGGAGCTTTCCAGAAACCTAAACGGATGGCGTATATTTAAGATAGGCCATCAAGGTGCAATTAATCTGATCATGAAGGCCCAGGGGTTGGGTACACATCAATTACATGCTCATAGTACATCTTAAAATCTGAAACCAAAAAAAAGCATTGTAAAATTCTGCCTTTGTGTAGGCAAACTTCATAAACCTCCATTCAAACAATATGGTATAAGTCTGCTAGAAGAAAGGATATTGTTGGCTCTCAGACTCCTCAGTAAGCAGCTTCAGCTGGGTGGTGCACATGTGGATCAATTCATCTAATTGCTGCTCCGTGCCCAGAAGATCCTGACAATCCTTTGTCAACATCTGGTACCTACTGCTTGACTCTACCATAGATCTGTTTCCCCTAAAAGATAGAAAGTGCATTGTAGAGGAAAAAAAAAAAAGAAATATGTTAATCAAGTAAGAGACCTCCATTACATAGTAATACACAGGCAGTCCCCGGGTTATGAACGGGATTGGGAATGACAGTTTGTTCTTAAGCTAAATTTGTATGCAAGTCGGAATAGGTATATTTATTAAATGTAACTCCTGCACAGAAGGGTTTTGTTTTAGTTTTGGATAGTGCAGGGAAGGGTTTTTACATTTGTTTTTCTGTCTGTGTCCCCGTTAAGAAGATTGCACCTCATGTGCTGCTGTGGCATGCTGGAACTTGTCGTTCCACAGCTACTATTTGCTGTGAAACATGGAATGACAAGTGCCAGCACGCCCCATAAATCTCCATTTGTAACTAGGGGACGGATGTAAGTCGGAACGGTATAAGTCAGGGACTGCCTGTACCCAACTTTCCCCTCTGGTGGTTACATATGGAAAACACTGGGCAGCACAATGGCTCAGTGGTTAGCATGTCCCAGCACAGGGTGCAATCAAGGACAGCAGTATGGAGTTGTACGAGTTTCCTATGTGTAAACCTGTTCCCAATTTTGATTGTGAGCCCCAATGGAGGTACTGACTGGTATGAGCGATGATCATCTCTGTACATTTATGTGGAATAGTTCAGCCCTATATAAATGAAATCGCCATTAGAAAACTTTGCTTTTTAGGAATAATACCCGGTTTACAGACACCGAAGATGGTGCAATAACACCTAATTAATAGATTCCTGAACAGGAGGCAAATATATGTGTACTTTTTTCTAGAACTCCCTGATGTTAGGTGGACAAAATTCACATTTCTACCACTTACAGCCATTGAATGTGGTTTTTTGATTTTTTGGTGATCAGGTGGATCCCTTCCAGCACGTTGGTGATATCATAGATCCTTCTCTTCTGCACATTCAGCACCTGGGCAGCCCAGTTTAAATCCACCACTCCATCTGCAGACTTGCTCAGAAGCTCCAGAAACCTCTTGGTTGTGAGGTTCAAAGAGGTCTCATAACGGGACCTCTCTCCTGGAGACTTCACTCCTAGACAAGAGTGGAACAAAAAAATACAGGAAATTGAAATTAATTCACCATTTTTAGTATGTGGAGATTCACTGGAAAAGGTCTCGGAATATTCTGCGATAGCTCATTAGGATGAAGCCATGTACTTCTCAGTATAAGGAGCTTTATACAAGCCCGGAAGCACCTGCATCAGAGCCGTGACGTAGGCGCCGGACAGCTGGGAACTGCGCTATTCCCCCCAGATTGCGGATATGTTCAGGAACCCGAGCGTCGCATAGAAGTGTGTGGGGCAGAAAATGGAGATCCATTTCCAGCACCGCATGTTAAGCAATCACACACACCTCAAGATATGCAGCGGATTCTCTTGGTTTCAGATTGCTTCATCCTGATGGGGGTTACAACAGAATATTAGGGGCCTCTTTCAAGTGAATGTCCTTGTATTTATTATATTGTATTTCTAAAGACGACTAATGGACCAAGATGGATCGAAACACATAATGGAAGTAAATAAAGCAAAGACCATTTTCATAAAGAGGAACAGAATTGTTCTGAGGTCAAAATTTATTGCCAGACGAACAGCCAATGGTCAGAGTGCAGCAGCCCGTTATAATCATGGAAGCAAACCTCGAGCAGGATTTCTCGTCTTCCCACGCGGTGTCTGGAGTCCTTCTGGGATATACCTGTGTCCTGCCTCCAAATCCAGCTTCCTCTTCACCTGGAAAAGAGGCAGAAGATACTTAGAAGGGGAACAGATTTTATAACAGCTGAAATACATTTGGTCTCGGTGGAGAACACTGCACACAGGCTGTATGGCAAGGTATGGAGACCATTGTGGCTCCACACTACCAGAAGCAGGGCGCCGCCATAAAGTGCTCTGTGTGGGGCAAAAATCACACGGTTGTTCTCCCCTAAAGAGAATCCTGTTCAATAAGAAAGAACTTGCAGTGTTAGGTCCTGGATTCCTCTCGTCGCTCACCACTGCCGATACTGTTAGGCCTCGTTCACACGGCTTATTTTGGGCACCGATTGCAGCCGGATTGCGCGCCGTACTGCGTTGCAATACGGCTGGAACCCGTCCCAGCCATTACGGTAATCCACATCTCGCATAGAGAACTGTGGACTCCTTCTCTCCTCCCCGCTCAGCGAACCCGCCGGGCGGGGAGAAAGTGACATGTTCATTATCCCGGGGGGATACGCGCCATGGATAAGAAAGTCTATGGGGGCCGGCAGGCGGTGCCCCCGCCCCTTATTCAAGCCGTAATTGCGGGCGAAATCCGTCCCGCAATTACGGCTTGAATAAGCCGTGTGAACTGGCCCTTAGGGTGCTTTCACACAGCGCAGTTTTGGTGCAGTTTTAACTGCAATCCAATTAAACTGCCATATTACCAACAAGATTCTCTCACTTATCTAAACTGTAAAGTGAGTAATCGATTAGTGGGTTTGTAGCCACAAGACTTCAGACACAGTAATTTATGACTTACTTGAAAAACCTTTCTGAACAACCTAGACAACTGAAAGAAGCTTGCTGGTAATAAAGACATTGTAATTGGAGTGCAGTTGAAGGGGTTGTCTCACTACAGGGATCGCTGCTTTTTATGTTAAAGATCTTGTAAAAACAAGTCACTTTGCAATATGTATCCATAAACAGTGCCCCTCCCTATTCTGAGATTCCCCTCTTGAAATGGGTTTGAAAACAGCCCCTTCGGGTCACAAATAGCTCCCAACCTGTTTGGATTTTTTCCCGATAGGCTGCCAGAAACTGGTTCCCTATAGCTTTTGACCGGGCTTTTTTACGCAGCCTAGTGGGAAGGGCCACAAAAACATCCCCAAAATTCAAAATGCCCCCAAAGAAAACAGGACGGGAGTTAAATAACTATGTATGAGAAAACCCCCTTTTAAAAACCCTGCACTGGGGAAAGACCCTTTAACTCCCCACAACCGCACCCTGCGACATCGACCTCTTAAAATTTCCCCCCAACCACACCCCCAAATAAATTTCTTCAGTCAGGAGCGGGGTGAATCCCCCACAAACCTAACCTATACTTGTTTCTCCACATCCAGAAGACGCTCCCCTGCATCACATTACACAGACATGAGGAACCCAGGGAAGACACCAATAACAACAAAAAAGTTATTTAAATAAAAAAGCGCCCCGACACCCCCCCTGATGCTCCCCTCTGGGGGCTAAAGGGTTTGGGTTAACATAACAAAAAACCCAAAGGGAAAAATCATCCAAAGCACGAGGGCCCCATTTCAGGGGTTACCAGCCCCATAAACTACAGAGAGGGGGGGGGGGGGGGGGGCCCCCCGACAGCCCCCCCCACTACAGAGCACCCCCCCCAAAGGGGGGGGGCCCCCCCCCCCAAACACCCCAAAGCCCACAACAGACGGGGGGGGGCCCCCCCCCCCCCGAAAAACCCCCAGCACTACAGAGCAGGGGGGGGGGGCCCCCCCCACACCCCCCCATCATTTCAAGAAAGGGGGGGGGGCCCCCCCAAACAGCCCATCACTACAGAGGGGGGGGGGGGGGGGCCCCCCCCGACACCCCAGCCACTACAGACGGGGGGGGGGCCCCCCCCGCCCGGGCCCCACCCAAAAACAGGCGGGGGGGGGGGGCCCCCAAAAACCCGGGACAGCCCCTTTCCCAAATCCCCAGCCCCCAGGGGGGGGGGGGGCCCCAGAAAAACCCCAAGTCACCTTAAACAGAGAAAAATTTTGGGGGGGCCCCCCCCGACGCCCCAAAACCTCCCAGAAAGGGGTGGCCCCCCCCCGCCCCCAGGCCCCCCGGGGGTTTCACAAACCCCCCCGGGGGGGGCCCCCCGGCAGCCCCAGTCCCCTACCGCCCCCCGGGGGGGGGGGGGGCCCCCCGACACCCCCAAAAGTAAAAGGGGAGCCCCGGGGGGGTGGGGGGCCCCCCAAGCCCCATTTTTTCACAAAACAAAAACCCCCCAAAAGGGTTTTGGGGGGGTCCCCCCCCGACACCCAAAAGGGCCACACCCAAAAAGGGGGGGGGGGCCCCCGACAGCCCCCTGGGCATTTAACCCCACCCGGGTTAAATTTTTGGGGCGGATTTTGGGCCCGTAATTTTGCGCGTACTTTCGCCGAGTACAAGACCAAATCCGTCCCAATAATTACTGTAAATTTCCCCCAGTTTTCTAGAGAACTTTTGGGTTACCCTCCCCTTTCCCCCCCCGGTTTTTACAATAGCCGCGGGGGGGAAATATGGGCATGTCATTTATTCAAAGGCGAATAAACCAGAGAATAATGCCAAAAACTAACGGACCCCGGGGCTGCCGGCCTCTCCGCCCCCCCCCGGTGGGAATTTCAGGCGAAATGCGCCCCAATTTAAACCGTGGAAAAATAGCCCCTTATAATCTACCCCCATCTCTTTTTCTCCTAAGGGGATTAATAATTGCAAAGGGGTTTAAAAAGGAAAAGCTCCCAAGGGGGGTTTGGGGGCCAAAGCCTCCCCCAGGGCGGGGGGGGGAAACCAACCCCGGGAAGGTCTCCCCTTTGGGTTTTGGCCCATTTTTTTGGGAAATTCGGCCAAAATCCCAAACCCACCCAAGGGGTATGGAAAAAAGGTTGGGACTAAAACCCCCCGGTTTTGACCAAGGGAAAAAAAAAAAAAAAAAAAAAAAGAGAAAAATGGCCTCACTGTGGGGGGAATACAAAAGCAAGAGGAGGCTTTTTTTAGCCCTCATAAACTTGACCCTTTAACTGGTAAAATGCGGCCACCCCAAAAAAAAGGAAAAGGGACACCGGAAAATTAACCCCCCGTTCATTGGGGGGGGGGACTGTCAATGCTCTAGGGGGTTTGGGGGGTTTTCAACCCCTAGCATCAAAAAGACAGGGTTTTCAGTGTATTCTGAGCGCTTTCAAAAAAAGCGACGCTTTCCCATGGGGATCTATGCCCTTCACAAACAAATCCCAAAGGGATGGCAAAACAACACAGAAACCCCAGAAAACGGCCTAGAAAACCCCCTAAAAAACGCCAAACCCCCAAAAACCCAAAAAAGCCCTTTGAACCACCCAAAATTTTTAATTTTAATAGTTGGGTCCGGCCTTTTTCATTTTCACATGGGAAGTGGCCGGAAAAACTGCCCCAGTGACCCATCTGCTCCCAAAACCCTTTAATGGCAAACACGCCCAAAAAGGGAAAAAAAGCAATTAAAAAAAAACCCGACCCTTTTAGAAGCCCAAAAACCCCGGGGCCCCAAGCGAGACCATCAGCTCAGCGTGTGGTGTCCTTCAATGATGGCATCACACAGATCTACTGGAAGATTACAAAGTAACTAGGGGAGATCCCCAACAGACAATGCTCTGCAAAGCCTCTGCGGGGAAACGGTTTAAAGGCAGCCACGTTTGGGCCACAAGGCTGATAAAAACCAAGAGTCAAGGGGCCCCCCCGCGGGCGGGGTTTTCAAACCCCCTTTTTTTTAGACTTTTTCAAAAAGGGTTTTTCAACCTTTTTCATGGAAATTCAATTTGGGAAAAAACCGTTCAGCCCCCCATTTCACGGATTTTCCGCTGGGGTTTTTTAAGACCAAAAACCAAAAACAAATTTTATTCTTCTGCCCGGTTTTCAGGTGGAACATGAACCTGTCAGCACAAAGGGGGGGGGGGGGGGGGACTTGATACGCAAACCACAGACAAAAGACGTCCCCCCCGGTGCCGTGAACATGGCCCCTAAACAGAGCAAATACTGGTTGGGATTTCCGACCAGGAAATTTTCCTGTTCCCTGTAAAAGGCCCCTTTTGTTTTTTGGCGAATTTTTAAACCCAAAGGGCAACTGAGGTGGGATGGACACTGGTGGTTAAACCCCCAAACCGGACAAAAAACGGTTAAAAAACAAAATCTTCCAAAAAAAAAAGGGGCCGGTTTTTTCACCCCCCCCCTTACAAAAACCCCAGGGTGTGCCCCCTCCAGTGAACTGGGGAACCCGGGTTTTGGAAATGGTTTTCCAAAAGAGGAGATGAAAAGCTGGGTTTTTATAACAACCCGGGGAAATTAACGCCGACATTGGCGTCTTATGGACATGAGGCGCCGGTCCAGCCTCTGAAGCTGCACGCAGGTCTTGTGACTATTGCTGTTCTTTAAAGGGTTGTCCTAAATGTGGTGCCGGGAAAAAAAAGGGGGAATCTACTAAGGGTTTTCCACAGAATACATTTTTTGCTGTAAATTCACATCTAACATCTGCACCAATTGTCTTGAATTGCGGCGCACGTTTTTTAAACCCAAAATGACTTTCCCAGCAATCTCCGGGGGGGCCCCCTTTTTCCTTTTCCCATTTGAAAACAAGGTAGGGCAAATCTCCCCAGTTGGTGCAGACTTCAGGTGTGGTTTTAACCCGCAAAAAATTGGCAGCAATTTCCCCCTTTTGTATTGGAAGCTTTTTCCATAAAACCCCAAAAAATCCGCTCCGCCCCCCCCCTTTCCCCCGATGACAAACACATGACGCTGCAGGTAAAACCAAAGATCCTTAAAAAAGCAAAAGTCATTTGGAAAGCACCGGGGGGCGCGGAAACCCGGCAGCGGCTTTTAATGCAAGAGGGGGAGACTTTGGGGCCCTGTCCCCCCGGCACGGGTTTTCGGCCGGTTTTTCATTTTTTTAGACCGCCTGAAAAAACCCGCCGAAAAGGGGCACAATTTTTCCTATGGGAAAAACCCTGCAGCAGTCTCCACTGCCCCCGGGGTTTTGGCCCGTGGAAACCCGGGTTTTTTTCACCGGCGGTAAAACATTGGTTTAAATCACAAAACTTCCCTCCGTTTTTCCGGAGAAAAATTTTTCCCCTCCCCGGGGCCCCCCCCCGCGGGCCCTTTGGGGGCGGGCCCAAAACAGGACAAATACCGGGCCCCAAACCCGCCGGTATTTGTCCAAATGCCGTTTGGATGCGCCCCTTTTAAAATTTTTTTTTTTCCCCCTCCCAACCAGCAAAACCCCCTTCACAAAGTCATGGACAAGCCCTTTAAGGATCATGGTTGTGGTCTCCTTTAGGAAGATAAAGGATCCCGGTGCGTTGCCAACGTGATGTTCTAGAAACATATAAATAAAATCATATTACCGGAGGGCGCCCCAGGGTTGGCTTCTGCCCTGCACATCCTGGACTCGGCCCCTGGGGGGTGGTGAAAAGCATCAGCTCAGCCTCGCTGAGGCCACAGTTGGTGGTTCCCTCTCCGGGGACATCTGGAGTGGATATAATGACAATCTGCTGCTCTCCCACATGGATGGTGCCACCGGTTTCCCAAACCGCCCCCAGATCTCCTTCGACGCAGCCATAAGTGACCCCAAAGTCCTGGGACATGATCAGAGGGGTTATTCCCTCGCTTCCCCCGAGTGGTCCATGTCTGGTCTACATCGGAGGCTTTAATCTAGACCCTGGAGAAACTTCAGCCCAACAACCGTGGCTCCACCAAATCCGTCAGCGTTCACCGGAGAACCCCGGACAGGTCTGGATCCCCTTGTAAAAAACAAAGCACAAGTCATTTATCACAACTTATAAAAGTCTGAAGGATCCGATAAAACAGCGCGGGTGCTCCCATCCGACCGGCCACATACACAGAGGGGAAGCAATGCTCGTCTATGGGTGATCACAGGCTTCCATCAGATGATCCATGAAGAGTATAGGGGTAATAAAACAGCAGCTAGAAGCAGCGCTGGGGTCAGAGCTGCCAACACAAGAGCTCAGTCCATAGACAATAGCAGGGTCTGTGTGCATGTACTGAGCCCATTCAAAGCCAGAAAGCAAAACTGCCGCAAAATCCTCCAAACGGTTAAAACAGGTGGAAAAAGCCAGAGATAGTAACACAGACATCGAGGTTCCAGAACTCCAGGCGCTACAACGTGCGATCCGACCGGAGAAGACGCATCCAAGCCGCAGCGGTCACTGAAGTCCCCGCACTGTCAGGCCAGTCCCCAGCACGGATCCTGGCACTTCACACTCCATAGACATCTGATTGACGCAGCGAAGCGCGCTATAGAGGAGCAGACACTCCCCGCAGCGCCGGCCCCGAGGAAGAAGTCCGCAGTCCCGGGAGCGCTATTGTTTTCGCCCCCCAGCTGATCCCCGGATCTCCCTGCTCTCGCCCATTTGCGCGCCAATTCCTTTTTTGCCGCGAAACTTCAGCCTGCGTCATCAGCTACTTGCTATTGGCTGCTGAGGTCTGAAAGGACGCGTCTGATTGGCTGACCCACCGTTCGAAATGGGCGGGCGGGAAAGGAGGCTTTGATTGAGGCGAAAGGCAACCAATAGCTAAACAGAGCGGAGCAAAACAAGAGCGGTGATTGGGCAGATGCATGGCTGGGGGCGGGGCCTGTCTCTTGACAGGAAAATAGAGTTTTGTGTAGGAAGAGGATGAATGGGCAGTGATGTCTCCTGCCTCAGACTTGTCTCCAGAGATCAGCAGTCAACTAGGAGGGGATTTTTTATTATAGCAGCAGCTTTGGGAATGATGTGAAACAACACATATATATATATATTATATATATTTATATATATATTATATATTATATATTAATATATATATATACTTCAAAGAAAGTCCACGGACGACTCGAAGATAATGGATGAAAAAGGTTTTTATTCCTCCATGCCAATAAAGTGCGACGTTTTTTAACCCCCTCGGGGCCTTTGTCAAGCAATGTTTACAAGTGAAAAGCTTTATATATTTATATAACATACAATTATATATATTTTATTATATATTATTATATATATATATATATCTGAAAAACGCATGTGGCAATAATTGATAGTATAGATCATAGTTGCCAACTTTTGAAAATGAAAAAGCAGGAGATATTAGTGGGCAGCCGCGGCAAAAATTTGCATGGACACGCCCATCTTGATGGTATGCCACACCCTTCAAAAAAGCCACACCCACACCACCTTTAAATTCATAACGGCTTTGGGGAAAAGGGAAAGCCAGGTAGAAAGCCCTTATAGCCAGGTAGTAGCCCCCCATAACCAGGGAGTGCCCCTTAAGCAGGTAGATGCCCCCTTGTAGCCAAATAGATGCCCTCTCTGTAGCCAGGGTAGAGCTAAATTTGTAGCAGTAGATGCCCCCCTTTGTTAGCCAGGTAGATGCCCCATTGTTTGCCCGGTTGTTCCCCCAGTGTTTGACAGGTAGTGCCCCTTGGTTGCCATGTAGATGCCCCCATTGCTTTCCAGTTAGTGCCCCTTCTGTTGCCAGGTAGATGCCCCATTGTTTGCCAGCTAGTGCCCCCATCGTTAGCTACGTAGTGCCCTCATCGTTAGCCAGGTGTGCCCCTCTTTTTGCAGGTTGTAGCCCCCTTTAGTAGCCATGTAGATGCCCCCTTTAGTAGCCAGGTAGTTTCCCCCATTAGTAGCCAGGTAGTGCCCCCATTGTAGCCAGGTAGTGCCCCCATTGTAGCCAGGTAGTGCCCCTCTGTTGCAGGTAGTGCCCCCTCTGTTGCCAGGTAGACCCCCCCTTGTTAGCCAGGTTTTGCCCCCTCTGTTGCCAGGGAGACCCCCCATTGTAGCCAGGTAGTGCCCCCATTGTAGCCAGGGAGTGCCCCATTAGTAGCCCAGGTTTGTTTCCCCCATTGTTGCCAGGGGGAGTGCCCCCCTTGTTTTTCCCGGTAGTTCCCCCCTTGTAGTCCAGGAGTGCCCCCTTGTTGCCAGGTAGTGCCCCCCTTGTTAGCCAGGTAGGGCCCCCCTTTTGTAAACCAGGTATTTCCCCCATTGTTGCCGGTAGTGCCCCCCTCTGTTGCCAGGTAGGGGGCCCCCCTTGTTAGCCAGGGGAATGCCCTTTTGTTGAGGTAGTGCCCCCCCTGTTGCCAGGTTGACCCCCCCTTTTTTTCCCGGTAAAACCCCTTGTAGCCAGGTAGACCCCCCCTTGTAAGGGAAAACAGTCCCCCCCTTAATAAAAAAAATTAAAAAAATAAAAAACATTATGACCCAAGGTCTCAGGGGCCCCCCCTTGGAAATTCCCAGCCCGTGTCCCCAGGGGAAAATGGGTGCAGCGCACGTCAATTCCCCGTGACGTGACCTTGTGTTCGGCGCACAGGGCGCCCGGGAAAACAGGGGGGGGGAAGGCAGGAGGGAGTGATCCCTTTTGCCTCCCCCCTGCTCAGCGAGGGGTTTTGAGTGGGTGAAGCGGGCGCAGCGCCCCCCTTCACCCCCCTTTTGGGGGGACCCGGGGGCACCGAGTAGCGCACTTTGCGTACTCCCGGGGCCGCGGTCATTTAAAGGGCCCCGCCCCTTGCTAGCGGGGGAGGAGGAAAAGCCAACTCCCCCGGGGAGGGCGGGGGGCCCAAATAGGGGGGAAAACCCCCCCCCCCCCCCCCAAAAAAAAGGGGGGGAGTTGGAAAGTATGGTATAGATGATATGCTCCCTAACCAAAAGCGTTATGGGGGACAAAATTTTGCCCCTGGGGCCCTAGGAAATTTTAGGTTTCCAAACCCCGTATCAATATTTAAAAAACATAAAAATGGTGTTCCTGGGCACTGTATCCTAAAAAAAACAAAAATTTCAAAGTCACAGACACGGTGATCTGCCCATCATGTGAATTTATTGAAGACCCAAACCCAAATACAGCAACATTTTTTCTTGGGAGAACATCTGTTTTGCAGAAATTTTCATGCAGTGATTTTGGGGGGTTTTAGGGCCCCCTTTAAAAGTACTGTGCGGTTAATTTTAAAGTCCTGTAAAGCTCTTACATGTATTAGTTTCAAATGGAGGCAGTGTTGGGGGTCTATAGGCCTTTCTACAGTTTAAGGGGGTAGGTAAACTTTTCTGTACTGTCTTTATGTATTAGTGGGTTTCATGCAGGGACTGGTGGTCTATGCACCCCTTTACAGTACAGTGTGGTATTTCTTTTCCTGTATGCTCCTATTTTGTTTAGGCCCGTTGCTTTTCAGGAAATTTGGGGGGTTTGTTTCGGTCTTGCAGTAAAGTTTTGGTTAATACATGTCCTGTACTGCTTTTTTACATGTAAATTAAATGAGGGGCATGCAATGGTTGGTTTGGGCTAGTTTGCAACCCCTTTTCAGTACGTGCAGTATAATGTCCGTACTGCTCTTACATGTTTTGTGGGGTGTTGGGAAATATTGGCGGTCTATTTTGCGCCCCCTCTACCGGTTTTCAGTGCTTAAATACATGTCCCCGTATGTTTTTTTTTTATTAGTGGATCCCTTGCAGTGGGCTGGTGGTCATGCCCTCTCTAAGTACGTGTTTGGTTCTACAGTCCCTGTTTGCCCTATTAAAAAGTATTAGAGCAGTGCATGCAGTGATTGGGGTTAGTAGCGCCCCCTTGGGAGTAAAGTTTTAGTTTCTACCCCGGGCCTGTATTTTCCCCTTTACATGTATTGTGAGGTGTGCAATTTGGTTGGCGGGGCTAAATAGAAACCTTTAATACAGTGCCTACTACATGTCCTGTACTGCTCTTACATGTATTAGTGCAATTTATGCAGGGATTGCCGGTCTATAGCACCTCTCTACAGTACAGTGTGGTACTACATGTCCCGTACTGCTCTTGACATGTATTAGTGAGGTGCATGCAATGGTTGGCGATCTAGTAGCAACTCTCTACAGTACGGTGCGGTACTACATGTCCTGTACTGCTCTTACATGTATAGTGAGGTGCATGCAGTGGTTGGTGGTTAGTAGCAACTCTCTACAGTACAGTGCGGTACTACATGTCCCGTACTGCTCTTACATGTATTAGTGAGGTGCATGCAGTGATTGGTGGTCTATAGCTCCTCTCTACAGTATAGTGTGGTACTACATGACCTGTATGGCTCTTACATGTATTAGTGAGGTGCATGCAGTGGTTGGTGGTCTAGTAGCAACTCTCTACAGTACAGTGCGGTACTACATGTCCCGTACTGCTCTTACATGTATTAGTGAGGTGCATGCAGTGATTGCACAGAGCCAAAAGCAGCTTTCATTAATGCTGCCTGTCTCTTCATGATCAGGCTGTGGGTGATTAGCATATCAGCTCAGTATTTAAAGGTCTGCTAATTACTCTGACACGAGATCAGGAGATGTTTATCTAAAGTCCAGAGAACCTCCAAAGCTTAAAGAGAACCTGCCACATAGGTTATGCCCCCCTGGCTGAGGGCAGCACAAGCTAGTGACAGACATGCTATTCCCAGCACTGTGCCCCTTGTTCTGTAAGATGCTGCAGTTTTAGAGCATTTACCCCTCAAATCTTATTCATGAGCAGATGTTAGCCCCACCCACCAAAGGCTAGCCACGCCCACTGACCGTTATTCACATGTTTCTACCTATTCAAAGTAAGAACCTAGACAAAAATGAAGTGTGTATGATAATTGTGTGTAATATAAAATATAACTTTTACTTCACAATTTAAAATAATATGCGGACGGCAATTATAATAATTACAGGATTTTTATCCCCACAGGGTTTCAAAGAATGCATGAAAGAAATTCTCTGTCACTTCCTGGTTCAGACTAATTTGCATAAGCTCCATGCTTGTACAGCTCTGTTGTGCTTTCAGATGCTAATTAGATTAGATTAGTTTCTCAAACTACTCACAGGACTTCTTATCTGATCCCCAAAACAAAAGCCTAATTACAGAGCTGTTTACTTGAGATAAATCAAGCTTTTTACTGTCTGGCAGCACAGGACACTGACTGACACGCAGACCTGTGTGATGACTCACTCTCTGTTATCTCATTAAACCCAAACAGCCTGGGAGATTGTTTACAGGTCAGTTAACTGGGGGAATGAAATACCCCACAGGGGTAATAAATTCACTTGTATCTCTTTAGGGAAAACAGGAGGAACAATGCAATATATTTGGAAAATGTCTTTATTTTGTGTTCCCTACAATTTGAAAGCTATTCTTTGTAGCGAGACAACCCCTTTAAGTACAAAAATCCAAACGCATGAGTGCCATTAAGGAACAGCACACTAGAAAAGACTCACTCTGACAAGTCACTGGGGGTCTCTGCACCAGTATGAATTGTAGAGCACTCGCCCCGACAAGGGCGACCCCACCTGGTGCAGAGCTTCCCCCTATTAGACTCAAACCTTACCCTTACGTGGTCATCATACAGTGTCCCGACATGTTTCGACCCACCACAGTCTCTTCAGGAAACCAATAGAGTGATGTATATGATCAGAAGAGGAGTCTGTAAATCACTACTGATACGGGTCACAGAGCTTTATGGCTCTAAGACTCACGGAGGGGCTATGGTGTGCCCGCCGAAAGTAATCAAAAGTATTCAAAGTAATAGTTTATCAGTTGATGTGGGCGGGGTTAGCCTTTAGGTGGGCGTGGTTTGAAAAAAATGACTTTTTGAATGATCTTCGGCTGAAAACTGCAGACTTTAGGGATTAAATTTCACAAAAAATTAAGCATCTTACAGAATAAGGGCACAGTGCTGGGAAAAAGCAGGGCTGACACGAGCTTGTGCTGCCCTCAGCCAGGGGGGCATAATCTATGTGACAGGTTCTCTTTAAGTAAACAAACGTAATTAGTCTCCTTTGTTTGTAAAATCAGATAACACCCAAGCTCTCAAGCTGCTGACAGTTGTGTGTGGGAATTGTTTGATAAGGTGCAGTGAGATCTGTCTGCTTCAGAGCCCCATACATGGTATGTTCACACGGCGTAATTACGGGGCGCATTTCGGCAGGTATTTGTGCTTCAATACACCCGAAATGCGCCCCACAATTACGGTAATTCAAAGCTCTCATAGAGAGCTATGAATTATGTCCGTTTCCCCCGGCGTACAATGGGTCACTTGTTTGCGGCGCTTACGCGCTGTGGATAATGTCAGTGAATGGGGCTGGCCCCCTCCGCACTTTAGAAGTACATGCTGACCAGTAAGTACTTCTAGAACACCCGTTGCATTGCGGCGCATACAGTACATGCCGCAATACGCTGTGTGAACATACCCTAAGGCTCACTGAATTGTGTTAGACACCAGTCTGGTGGCCCCTTGGTTAATTTTGGTGGTGAACTGCTCCCTTTGGTGTGTCGGTCCACCCTCAAGCACCTTCTTAGCTGGTGTTCACCTCTTACATCAATAGCACGTGGTGCTCTGCAGTTTCTACGTCACTTATTCTCAATGGCGCCAGTTGTCCACTCACACTTTCTCCACAGCAGCACAACACAGTTCACAGACTGCCCAGTTTCAGAAATACTGGTACCGTTGGCCTGGAAGCCAATAATCATCCCTTTTTGTTAAATTGCCCCTTCTATCTGTAACAGCAAAGAGGGATATGTCTGCAGACAGCATCACACACCTTTCAACAGCAGAATCTGATGAGTAAATTTTACTCATGGTGTGGAGGAGCCCTTACTCTTATCCAGTGTAAACTTAGACTAGACAATATTACAATGCGCCACATTTATCATAGTGTTGATAAATCTGGCATGTTAGGATTTTCTGGTCTAATTTTCCATCATTTTTAAATTGGCTTACTTTATCCCATTAAGGGTATGTTCACATGGCAAAATTGCAGGCCATACTTCAGGGTGTAATTGTGTTGCAATACAACTGAAGTACAGCCTGCATTTACGGTAAAATTATGGCACTCAGTTTTCCTTGACAGGTACTGCAAGCCTGGAGAAGGAAGTGACATGTCACTTCTTTCTGGTGCGTACACGCCAAGGAAGATGAAGGTGAATGGGGGCCGGCACTAAGTGCTTTAGAAGTACCTGCTGGCCAGCGCGTACCTCTAAAACAACAGCCTTATAGTGGCGCTCTTACATTTCAAGGCTTTATTAAGGAAAACACAACTATACATGAAACAAAAGGAGAAGCCTAGGAACGAATGCAAATTGAGAAAGTGGATCCTTGGGACCACGAAGGCGGAACTCCACCTACTGCGGTCAGGGATGTAAGGCCTAAACCAAGATACTGGAACACTGTCCGTAAGATGTGAAAAGTCCAAAAGGGCAGCGTCTAGTGGTCACACACCACAAAGCTACAGATGAGGACAGGGGGGCTTGGACCACCACAGGACAGGGGAGCACAGCACAAACAGTAGGGTTAGTGCAGGCTCACAACACCGCCAGGAGGAACAGCACAGAAACTCGTCTGCACCACCAGGAGGAACAACACTGGAACTCGGCATCGGCAGGAGGAACTGCACGGGAACACAGCACTGCCAGGAAAAACTGCATGGGAACACACCACTGCCAGGAGGGACACAGGGGCTTGAGGCAATGAAGCAGGCTTTAGCCCAACAACACCAATACTCTGGCACAGGCTGTTGGTAGGAGGTGCCTTTTAAAGCAGTCAGCAGGAGAGGATACTCTGCACCTGGACCAGCCCAGTTGGAGGAATTAACTGTTGCAGTGCTGAACAGCAGAAGCAAATTCCAACCTCCAGGATCGAACGCACAGTTGCATGCAGACAGGAGGCAGAGGAATTTTCAGATCGTGACAGGCTGCTATATGGCTGCTAGACACCGTGTGAACTTACCCTAAATGTGCCAAAAATTTGGCACATGGTGTTGCATGCTAAGCCATGCCCCTTTGTCAGACAAGGTGCAGAAGTGTCTAGAAACTGTTACATAATAAATGCATAGTTGCCAACTTTCGAAATAAAAAAAGCAGGAGACTTCAGTGGGCGGCGCATGGACACGCCCATCTTGTCGGTATGCCACGCCCCTTCAAAAAAGCCACACCCACTCCACCTAACTGCATAACGGCTTTGGAAGAAAGCCAGGTAGATGCCCTTATAGCCAGGTAGTAGCCCCCCATAACCAGGTAGTGCCCTTACAGGCCAGTAGATGCCCCCTTGTAGCCAAGTAGATGCCCCCTCTGTAGCCAGGTAGAGCCAAATTTGTAGCCCGGTAGATGCCCCCCTTTGTTAGCCAGGTAGGTGCCCCCCTTTGTTAGCCCGGTAGGTGCCCCATTGTTAGCCAGGTAGTGCCCCCATTGTTAGCCAGGTAGTGCCCCCATTGTTGCCATGTAATGCCCATCTGTTAGCAAGGTAGTGCCCCATTGTTTGCCAGGTAGTGCCCCCATTGTTTGCCAGGTAGTGCCCCCATTGTTGCCAGGTAGTGCCCCCATTGGTTGCCAGGTAGTGTCCCCATTGGTTGCCAGGTAGTGCCCCCATTGGTTGCCAGGTAGATGTCCCCTCTGTTGCCAGGTAGTTGCCCCCATCTGTTAGCCAGGTAGGTGCCCCCATCTGTTAGCCTGGTAGATGTCCCCTCTTTTAGTCAGGTAGTGACCCATGTGTTTGCCAGGTAGTGCCCCCTTCTGTTAGCCAGGTAGTGCCCCCTTTGTTGCCTGGTAGTGCCCCTCTTTTTGCCAGGTAGTGCCCCTTCTGTTGCCAGGTAGTGCCCCCCATTGTTGCCAGGTAGTGCCCCCATCTGTTAGCCAGGTAGTGCCCATCTGTTAGCCAGGTAGATTGCCCCTTTGTTGCCAGGTAGTGCCCCCTCTGTTGCCAGGTAGTGCCCCTCTGTTGCCAGGTAGTGCCCCTTTGTTGCCAGGTAGTTGCCCTCTCTGTTAGCCAGGTAGAGCCCCCTAAAGCTAATAAAATAAAATAATAAAATCCACTTACCTTACCAGGCTCCTGCAGCGCGGCCAGCTCCTGCCCGATCTCTTCAGCGGCGCAGGGGGAAGTGAGAGCAGCCGCGCGTCACTCCCCTGCAGCCGCGCGTCACTTCCCCCTGCGCCGCTGACCTGTATGTGCGGCGCACACACCGGCGCCGTACATACAGGGAGAGGAGGGAGGAGGGAGCGATCCCTCCTCCCTCCTCCCCGCACAGTGAGACCGCGGGGCGGGTGGAGCGGCCGCGGCGGCCGCTTCCCCCGCCTTTTGGGGGGGTCGGGCGGCGAAATTGTAGCGCACCCGCGCTACTCTTGCGCCGCGGTAATTTAAAGGACCCCCGCCGCCCCCGTCCCGCCCCTTATTCACGGCGGATTTGTGCGCTCAATACGGCGCACAAATCCGTCGGGAATAAGCCGTGTGAACATAGCCTTATATGTAAGGACTTGCTTTATCTGGATTAGTTATCTGCTTCTTTCTCTCTAATCTCCACATTGCATTATGTTGGGGTTCACTTTTAGGGGCTTTGAAACCAATTACCAGTTTCCACAGAGTCATGGTAGCAACATACAATGGTTGTCCCACAACCAATTAATACTGTATGTTGAGGGACCAGTGTACAGCGCCATCTCTGACTTGTGGCCGTACAGGAACTGCAACTCTGTCTATTCTATAATAACGCAGGACTCTACACAGTGTGAAAGCCGACAGGGGCGGCCACTTTGTTCAGGGGATTGTAGGGACTGCAGTAGTCAGAATTAATCACTTTTAGTCTTGTAAAATGTCAGATTTTTGGAATTCTGTGGAATAAGCAGTTGTTACGGCAACTGCTCATGAAATAAATTTTTGATTTTGCGAGTCCTGGGTGAACTGTAATGACCTGCAGAATGCTATCTAGTAATAAACCTTGGAGCTGGCTGTTCATGTGGGCAGTGCACTGACGAAGGGCTGTGAGATAAGTAGATCGGCTTGTATCAGTCATCAGACAATGTAGATGTATGTAACACACAGTCGCTCTCACAGGGGAGCTCATGTGAGGCCACTTCTAGGATAGTAAATATGACTATTTTTGTGACAGATTAGGCCAGATTTGGATACGGGTATAAATGGACGGGTATCCGTTTGCATCCATTCTTCCATCTAGACCGATCTGTTCATTATTCTGGGCATGTGTAGACAAGCATCAGACATTTAAAAAAATAAATGGATCCATTTTTAACTGAAATAAACTGATGCAAACGAAAACAAACTGAGCCATTTTATGACAAATCTCTACAATAGATCCTTTAAAAAAACAGACAACGACTTCGTTTGCACAGTAATGTCAGTTTTTGACATGTCCATTCTCTTTTTTTGGGGGAAAAAAAAATACAGATGTGAATCAGGCTTAAGTAATAAGATTTGGAGAACATTTTTATTTTTCCTATTGATTTTCTATTTTTCTTTTAGAAAATTTGCAATTTGCTGCATTTTAACCTCTTAATGCAACAGCGATTTTTCTTTACGTCGCTTTCAGTTTTTCCTCCCCACTTTCCGAGAGCCATAACTTTTTTCGTTTTTCTTTCTACATAGTCATATAAGGGCTTGTTTTTTTATGTGAGACAAAATTTACTTTTTTATGGTACCATCAGGGCCGCCATACAGGGGGTACAAACCGGGTACCCCCCGTATGGGGCCCCGGGTGGAATAAGGGGGGCCCGGGCAAGCGGGGGGCCCCCTTATTCCTACGCAGGGGGGGCCCCGGCGGCGGGGGCCGCCGAACCGGGCTCCCCGGCCCCACATGTGGGCCCCGAGTTGCGGGGGCCCCGGGGGGGGCAGTCCGTCGCTCCCCGGGCCCCCCGGGCTCCGGGTCTCTGCACGCCCGGGCCCGGGCGCCCCGGCCCCCAAGACCGGCCCGGGAGCTGGGGGAAAAAAGTCCCCGACCCCCGGGGCTGCGCTTTTGTCAGGGGAGCGCAGCGCCCTAGCCCCGCGCCCGCTGTCTGCCGGCAGGCTGAATGCATTAGGCCCAGCCTCCGGGCGCCGACCCCACGGGTGAGTAGGACCCGCGTGAGCACTTCACCGCCCCGCCAAAGGGGGCGCCAGTACGGACCCGGGCAGCTGGGAGCGGCGGCCCGAGGCTCAGGTAAGTGTTTGATTTTTTTTTTTTTTTTTAATATATAAGGGGGCCCTGACTGCCTTCTCTAAAGGGGCCCTGCTGCCTATCACTAAAGGGGGCCCCTGACGCCTATCACTAAAGGGGGTCCCTCGCTCCCTATCACTAAAGGGGCCTTGACTGCCTATCACTAAAGGGGTCCCGGGCGTATAATCACTAAAGGGGCCCCGGGCGCTGCCTATCAAAAAAGGGGGTCCTGACTGCCTATCACAAAGGGGGTCCCTGGGGCACTGTTTTTTTTTTATCACAAAGGGGCCCTGACTCCTTTTTATAAAGGGGGGCCCGGCCCCCTATCACAAAGGGGGGGTCGGACTGCCTATCACAAAAGGGGGCCCCTGCTCCCTATCCAAAAGGGGGGGTCCCGGGCGCGCCTATCACAAAAGGGGGTCCCTGGCCTGCCTTCACTAAAGGGGGCCCCCTGGCGCTCCCTATCACTAAAGGGGGGCCCGGCACGTTTATCATAGGGGGGGCCCCTGACTGCCTATCTCAAAAGGGGGTCCCTGGCGCTGCTATCACAAAGGGGTCGTGACTGCCTATCAAAAAGGGGGCCCTGACTCCCTATCCAAAAGGGGGCCCCCTGGCGCTGCCTATAATAAAGGGGGCCCTGACTCCATCACTAAAGGGGCCCCTGACTGCCATCACAAAAGGGGCCCTGATGCCTATCACTAAAGGGGGCCCGGGTGCCTAACATCTAAAGGGGGCCCCTGACTCACCTAACCTCTAAAGGAGGGCCCTACTTACCAACCTCTAAAGGAGGGCCCTGACTCCACCTAACCCAAAAGGGGAGGGCCCTACTCCCCCTAACCTCTAAAGGAGGGCCCTGACCCCCAACAAATAAAGGGGACTCTGGTGGGTCCCACCAACCTACCTGGGGCTGGCCTCCCAATTTTCCCGGCGGGGGTCTCCCTACCAAAAAGGGGCCTATCAAATTTTCCGGGGCCCTTTCCCCTTTTTTCCCTCCCCTACGGGTAATATAATTGTTAGGGGAGCAGCCCATGTTGATTATCTCCAGAGGGTTAGTCCTCCCCCCCCCCTCCAAACCCCTTGACTACCTCTAATTTTTTGGCTTTAGCCGCCTCCCCCCCCCGGGAGTTTGACAGAGGTGGGGAATAGGTAAAGAAATGCTTGAAAAATTTAGATTCTAATAATTTTTTTGGGATAAAATTTTTGCAGGTGAGTTTTTGGCGGGACAAGTCATCATGGGGGTTGGAACGATCAGAAGAAAAAGGGGAAAAAGAACGACTCATAGAGAAGAAACGCTCCTAAAAATAGGGCCCTCCTGGGGTCCCTATTTTAGGGGTTATTTTGCTTCTAAATTGGATCAGGCTGTATTCACTGTAATGTGACCTGAGGGTGTCGCCTCTATGTGGTCTTATTTGGGGGGGTTGTTGGTTAACCTGAGCTGGGGTTTAGGAGGTACACTTACTTTCTTGTGGGATATTTTAAAAATTGTGGTCTGACCCAAAGGGGAAAAATGGAGGGGATTTGTATTGGGGAAGGGGTATTGTTGTGGGTGGAGGGGGGTTTGTATGGGGGAGAGGGAATTGTATGTGGGTGGAGAGGGGATATTGTATGTGGGTGGAGAGGGGAAAATTTTATGTGGTGGAGAGGGATATTGATTGGGTGGAGAGGGATATTGTATTGGGGGGGAGAGGGGGTATTTATGTGGGTGGAGGGGGTATTGTATGGGGGTGGGGGGGGATATTGTAGTGGGTGGGGGGTATTGTATTTGGGGTGGAGGGGGAAAATTTTAAAGTGGGGGGAGGGGGTTTTGATGTGGGTGAGAGGGATATTGTATGTGGGTGGAGAGGGTTTTGTATGTGGGGGGAGGGGGATATTGTATGGGGTGGAGAGGGGTAAAGTAAAAAGGGGTAGAGGGGAAATTTTTAGTGGTGGGGGGGGAAATTGTATGTGGGTGGAAAAGGGGGATTTAGTTGGAGGGGAATTGTTTGGGGGGGAGGGGTTTTTTTATGTGGGTTTGGGGGGGGATATTTTTGTGGGGGGCGGGGTATTGTATGTGGGTGGAGAGGGAATTGTATTGGGAGGGGGATATTGTATTGGGTGGAGGGGGATTGTATGTGGTGGAGGGGGAAAAGGATGGAGCTATTTAGCCCTGTGTTAAAAGATGGAGCAGACATAGGGACTACTTGCTATTTTACACACAATACAGTTCTTTTTTGCACATGTATTATGTGGTAAAAGGGGGGGCATTTTTTTTTCCTAGAGGCCCTTTTTTTTTTTTGGGGCGGGGCGATCGGGTTTCTGGGGGGGGGTTTTGGGGGGGGGAGGTGCTTCAGCTGTATGGGGCCCTGAAATTTCTGTTGGCGGCCCTGGGTACCATTGATCATACCATAAAATGTACTGGGAAACCTTCTCAAAATCCGTGCAGTGTGGACTGCGGCACGGTTTTTCTATTAAAAGTAAATGAAAAAGTTAGACAGTCGCTTTACAGACAGTTTTCAAAACCAAAAACCGTCTGTAAAACTGCTGTAGCTTTCCTCCGCACAGGCTAATTTATGAATGTCATGAAGAAGAGAATCAGCCACTCATGAATGGCCATCTATGAAATGCCTTAAGGCAGGGTTCACACTGCAGTAATTGCAGGACGTATTTCGCCCGCAATTACGCCATGTGCTCGGGAGCGGGGCGGAGGGGCTGGCAGCCCGCCGGCCCCATAGACATTCATTATTCACGGCGTGTATACGCCGTGAATAATTGACGTCACTTCTCTCCGTATTGTGCGAGCGGGGAGAGGAGACGTAATCCATAGTTCTCTATGAGAACTGGATTACCGTAATGACTGGGACGGATTTCACCCTGTATTTAGCACAGTACAGCACGAAATACGGGCAGATACATCCCATTTTAAGCAGTGTGAACATAGCCTTATACAGAGTTCAGCACAGCAGAAGCCCCTATATATCAGAAGATGAGGCTACTGGTTCCATCCCACAGTAAAGCTACCACTGCCTATTACAAAAAGGTGTCAAAACACAGAATGCATTGCATTACTGGCTACACAATATGTCTTTTGGGACGTATTTTTGCACGTATTTCAGGCTTAACTTTGGCAAAATACACCCCAAACAATGTACATCCCACTTCTCATAGAGCACAGAATATCAATCAGATGACGCATATTTTATGCCCATCTCTTTGGCCGTGTCTGAAAAGAACTGACATGTCAATTCTTTTCAGGCGTATATGTGCTGTCATGTAGAAAAGTATAGAAGACAGCTATGTGCCTCTGGCCACAGTGCGTTGTATTCGTTTTAAACTTTAAAGGAGTTGTCTCATTACAGGCTTTCAGCCCACTTCAATGCTTCTGGCAGCAAAGCATTTTTTAATTCAGGAGTGTGCTTCTTGTCTGCCTCTTCTCCTCCCCCTTCCCCCTTCCCCTCAGCACACAGACAGTTCTCTTTCTATACAGCAGGGCGAGGGGTTTTGCTGCCAGAGTTAACCCTGTGTGTGCCTGTCTAGGTCTGTTGCAGGCTCCTGGATCAGCTGCACTGTCAGCTCCACAGAGACAGGAGAGGGCTGATCTATGAGTTTGGAGAGGTCTGTGAAGCTGTGATTGCTAATAGCAGAGCAGGGGGGATGTAAGTGTTCCTATACCCCCTGCTTAGCATACAAATCTCCACATCCCCAGCAACAACAAACAAATCCTGTCAGAACAAACACAGGGCAGCTGTGTAGTGAGTTACTATAATCTATAATCACGATGTGTCACTAATACCGCAGTGCAGGGAGAGATAGGAACCGTTCACAAGCCTCCCTCATCTGTTCTATTAGTATAGTCAGAGCTCCACAGACACATCATGATTATAGTAACACACAGGGTCACTGCTGTCACATTTTCTGACTACAGATCAGCCTCTGCTCTCCCCCATCTGTGTAGAGAGCAAAGGAAGCAGGCACACACAGGGTTTAAATTTCCAAACACAAAACACAGAAGCCAGAGCCCTACCCCTCCCTTCCCTACAGAAGCATACTGTGAGGGAGGGGCTCTCTGCTCAGACCTGTATTCAGAAGGTGATGAGTCATCCGACCTGACAGCCCGTGAGATAAAGATCAACAGGTCAGCTGCTATAGAGTGTTGAGGAGCTGATTTCACTACTACTAACAGGGATAACTCAAAATCAGTAGGACATTTGTAATGAACATATATTGCAAAGCTGCTTGTTTTTTAAAGATCTTTTAATTAAAACCCAATCATTGTAGCGAGACACAAATACTAGCAGCGTTTACAGCATGTACTTGTGCATAATGCACCATGTGAACCCAGCCTTACAGCGACAGGCATAATATAATGCATTACATAGTTAATACAGTGTTGCATGTTTAATTCCCTTAGTAGGACTAAAAAATCATAATAAAAAAGTTTAAGAAAGACATAAGTAGAAAAAAATCCTAAATGAAATATAAAAATATAAATTCCCATTTTCCCCTAACAAAATCCCTCTCTATAGAAAAATAAAAGAACTAAACCTTATGCGTAACTGGTATAGCTGCAACCTAACAACCCATCTACAGTTGAAACCAGAAGTTTACATACACGATATAAAAAGACACATATGCATGTTTTTCTCACTATCTGAAATCAGAATAATTTGGTTCCTAATTCACCTTTTTAGGTGAATTAGGAACCAAAATTATTTATGTTTGCCAAATGCCAGAATAATAAGAGAGAATATTAAGGCATTTTTATTACTTTCTGCAAAGTCAAAAGTTTATATACATTTCATTAGTATTTGGTAGCATTCCCTTAAACTGTATGACTTGGGTCAAAGTTTTGGCCCTTTCCCAAACAAGCTTCTCCAATAGTTGGTAGGAATTTTGGCCCATTCCTCCTGACAGGACTGGTGTAACTGAGCCATGTTGGTAGGTTGCCTTGCTCACACCTGCCTCTTCAGCTTTGCCCATAATTTTTCAATAGGGTTGAGATCAGTGCTTTGTGATGGCCATTCCAAAACATTGATTTGGGTTTTATCCTTAAGCCACTTTGTAACCAGTTTGACAGTAGCTTCGGGTCTTGTCCATTTGGAAGACCCATTTCTGCCCAAGTGTTAACTTCTTGGCTGATGTCTTAAGTTGTTGCGTCAGTATTGCCACTTAACCTTCTTTCCTCATGATGCCATCTATTTTGTAAAGTGCACCAGTCCATTATGCAGCAAAACAACCCCACAACATGATGCTGCAACCCCCGTGTTTCACAGTTGGGATGAAGTTCTTAGGCTTCCAAGGCTTCTCCCTTTTTCATCCAAACGTAATGATTGCCAAACAGTTAAATTTTAATTTTGTCAGACCACAGGACGTGTCTCCAAAAATGTAGGTCTTTGTTCCTGTGTGTATTTGCAAACATGATTTGGGCGTACAGGCAGTCAGAGAAGCTCTAATGCATGATGTAACTTTAACCAATAGACATATAACCTTTTTGATGACGTTATTCGATTTGATACTGCTGCTAAAAAACTACTTTCGATTTGGAAATGAATATTTTTTACAGATTCAAGGCTTATCTATGGGCTCGCCTGTCGCGCCTAGTGCAGCCAATCTTTACATGATCAGGTTTGAAATTGAAACATGTACATACATCGGAATTTTCCACACATATAAGTTGTGGCAGCGTTATGTCGATGACGTCATCTTAATGTGGGCGGGGAAAGAGAAACAACTAAAATGAATTTGTGGGGTATCTCAATTCTCGACATCCATTGATTAAATTAGCATAAATATTCAGAAGACTGAAAAAGAATATTGGATGTTAAAATTATTTGGGACTCTAGTAATACATTCCAAAAAAACGCTATATTCTAAACCCACAGAACGCAATAAAAATTCTCCATCGATCAAGTTTCATCCTCCTTCAAAATTTTATTGGGATACCAAAAAGCCAAATGATAAGGGCACGTCGCATTTGTTCAGATATTGATATGTATGGTTTAAAAATGCGGAATTGGTCAACAAAACGTGAAAAGAGTTTTCAATGAAAAAAATTGGGAAGATGGGTTTGAAATCAGAGCAAAAAATAGGAAGGTT
>JAODAL010025225.1:0-59056 GCA_025379985.1 Phyllomedusa bahiana
GTCCCTTTTTGTTTGTAATGGTTGTAGTTTTATGATCCAAAACATTATTTTTTTTGCTTTTCGGCTGTATAAGTTTTTTTTTTGGGGGGGGGGGTAAACTAACATTTTCATAGGTGCCACTTTGGCCTTTCTAGGACTTATTGATAGCTTTTTATTCCACTTTTACATGCTGCAGGATGAAAAAAATTTCAATTCTGTTATAATGTTTTTATGGCATTCGTCGTGAGGGTTAAATAAAATGACAGATTTATAGATTAGGTTTAGGTATAGAGAGGTTTTTAAAAGTCTTGGAAAACCCCTTTAATGCCATAAACTTGGACACTGAAAAGGACTGGGTCGCAAAAAAGCACACAAACTAAATGGGACATTTTTAAAACCAATCTTAAATAGGTTCTGTGAATGTTTTATACCTTATTGGAATAGATATTTTTTTTTAGAAACAGGAGAACAACCATGCCCACACACTAGAGATTACTTCATTCGGCTGGCATAGGGCACATTTCTTTATGTCTTCTGATCATGTCATAATCTGTCCTTTTGCAGTAAAATACAACAGATAATGAGTTGTCGATGGAACTCAGACCAACATTGTTTTGTCTCCCATCGCCATGAGACCCAAATGGTGGAGGTTGTTGTCTCCCTTTTACAAGGAGACCCTTAATAATGGGCCCTTAAGCTTCCTCATGATGCTGAGGAGTGGTCTTCCTTGGACCGATTCATTCCGTCCATGGGGATTATCTACTCTGAACCAGATCATGTCACACTTACAGAATCTCAACTCCTGACAATACGGCAGGGAAAATGCTCTGTGGAGGAATATTGCAAGGAGCTCCGTAAGAGGTGTGCGACGGCTGAATGGTGTCCCCCAGGTTTTGAAGGCCCTGTTCAGATAGGGTGTATCAGATGCCCTTAAAGACGTACGGGTCAACCATCCCAATCCTGGCACCTTAGAACAGGCTATAGGCTTGGCGGTTCACATTGACTGAAAGGCTTTGGGAGAGACTTAAGGAGAAAGCAGGCCCTGATCGTCCCTTCATGTTTTTTCTATCACCTTCTGTCTCTGCTAAGAAATCTGTCTTTCCTCCTTCTATGTCTGGAGAAGAGCCAATGCAGCTGGGAGCTATGGATGATAAGGCTCAGAGGGAGAAATACAGGCAATCAGGGAATTGAAAAATTATGAACATCTAGTGATAAAAATGGCTGATAAGAGGGTATGAGTAGTGTAGGAAGGCACAAGGTGCGGTAGTTGACGGACGTTATGTGTCACCGATCTGTCTAGGGTCGGTGAAATAAAGCCCAGTTATTCTGGTTTCAGCGGCAATAGGCCACTGACACGGTTTTGTAATTTTAGTATGGGAGTCATGCCGTGATCCGGGACGGGCTTGATTGGAGCAGTCTGTAGAGTTGGGTGCTGCTCCCACATTCCAGTCCTGGGCTTACCAGCCCTATATAAGGCCAGCAGGCTCAGGTCAGGGGGTGTGGTTCCCTTCCTGTAAAAACTGCTTGGTGGAGTGAGCAGTAGTGAGAGAGCCAGAGCTGGGCCTGGATAATCCTGGAGGTACTGCAGAGACCTGCACATGGGTTTGTTAACCCTGGGAACCGCTGTACGGTATTGTGACCGATAAGATAACACGGACTGTAATTTATGTTTGTTTTGGCTCAAGCAAGCCCTGCAATTTATGCTTTCTGGATTATGTGACTGATGAAAATAAATCCTACAGTGTTGCACATTTAAGGACTGCCTCCGTTTGAGCTAATTCCCACAGTAGTTTTAATGAATAAACAATTTTAGGGGAAGCAGCAAGATTTTTTTTAAAATGCCAAAACCTTTTGAAAACTAAAAAAAAAACCCAACAAAAGTTTTTTAAAAAAAAATTTAAAAAACCCTTTAAAAGATGGGGGGCGTAGACTTGTGACAAACAGCAAAAGTTTATTTGTTGACATACGTTACCCGCCATTTTCCAAAAGAATCCCCAAATTCTAAAACTTTAAAAAAACCCTCTTTGGTCCCATAAAATCTGGCACGGGTTTCTCTCAAAGAGAGATTGTGCGAATGCGGGGGAAATTTGGCCCTTCATGGCGAAAACCCCTAAAAGTCGTGGGGGGGCGAGGGTTTATTTTCTGTTCTAACCTCATTAACTCAAAAATTTTCTTTTTTGGTTAAATTTTTAGAGACTATGATTGTGTGGAGAGGTTAATTTCATTTTAAGATGAAAATTTGCAATATTTAAAACATGAATGGGACAATCTTAGTTTCCCCCCACAATAGTGACAAAATCAGATTTTTTTTGGAATTACTTAAAGTCATTTTTCCCAATTCGTAAAGAAACTGCCAGAATACTTATTGCAAAAAAACATCATCCCAAAATTTTTCCCTGAATCAATTCTGTGCTGAATTATAAGGGGAAAAAGCATTAAATAAAGACACATAAAAAATGTACTTAAAAAAAAAAAGGGGTTATCTTGAAGAAGTATCCCAAAAAGGATGCTCAAAAAAACAAACAATTGTCGATTTAAAAAATAGGTAGACCTTTTTTCAGGAAAAAATTTAAAATGTATCAAATCATAATGTATCCATGACATTTTCCACACGATACAGCGAACAGTACCAGATCATTCAAATTGTCAAAGAAAACTTGCCAATTCCTTACCAAGATTAACCGTCTTTTGACGGCAGGCATTTCAGGTCGTTCGTCTGCAGCGACGTCTTTTGGCGCCACTGCAGGCAACGGAGTTTTGCGCTGCCCGAGACACGACACACGCAGCAGCTAGGAACGGGGCTGTACTACACAGCCCTGTTCCCAGCACCGCTCCTGCAAGCACTGGAGAGCAGGGGAACCTCCGCTCCCTGGTACTTTAACCCTTTGCTTGCCGCAATTAGTCACCGCAGCACAATCAAAGGGTTTCCCGGCTCTGTCGGGTGATCTGGACTCCCGGTGACCCGACAGAGCCCGGGGAACGGCTGCACAGTCCAGCATCGGGGGACTATAGCAGTAGCCACCAGGGCTGTCTGTTAAAGAAGTCCAGCGATCAATGTCAGACTTGTGAGCTTCCATGATCACTGCCTGTGTCAACGACAAAGATTAGGCAATGTATTAGTATACTATGAATATGCTAATACATTATTAAGTGATAAACACAAAAAAGCCGTTTCTCGAGACCTCAAGGATTTAAAAAAAGTAAAACACATAAAAAGTGTAAAAAATAAATAAATAAAAATAGAATAAAAATAGATATTTAATAAAAAATAATTGTGCATACATTACAAACAAAAAAAATTCCTACAAATATTAGGTATCCATTTAACCGTAATAACCTGTAGAATTAATCTAACAAGTTATTAAGTGTGAAATGTGAATGGTGTAAAAAAAATGTTAAAAAAATAAAAAAAAATAAAAAAAATTCTGCAATTATTCCCCCATAAAGTACAACCTCGTCTGCGAATAAAACGAGGCCACATAGAACTGAGCATCTTCGTTGGAAAAAATAAAAAAGTTACAACAGTTGAAACACAAGAAGGCAAAAAACAAAAAATTGTTTCTGGGTTAATTAACTACTTTTCAAGCGTTCGGCATTAAGGGGGTTAAATATAGTTGGACGTGTCCTTCAAAAGACTGTAGTTTTTTCCCTATAAAAGGGACTTGATTACGAACAATATTATCTCCAAGCCTTTACAGAGGGGTAACTATTTCTGATACACAACATGGGGAATTATCACAGGAAACTATATTTATGGACAAAACCAGGGCCGTCTCTTCATTGGACAGGTAGGGCGCTATGCCGGGGCCACCTCACAACAATTACTGCTCAGGGGGCCCCTTCATGGGCAGCTGCTACCTTGCACAGTGGAGGCGACAGCCCTGCGGCGGATCCGGCAGCGCGGCACCGTCTGCAGGAGCCGCCGACCCGCCGCCATCTTTAAGGCGGCCAGGAAAGCTGATGTCATCGCCTTCCTGCGTCGCTGTTATTCCTTCCTGGTAGCCTCGCGTAGTCTGTCACGCCAAGGAAATCCCAGGAGTCAACGATCCTTGCGTAGGCTGCGATGACCTCAACGCCGTTGCTCACCATATAGCAGTAGCCGGAAACGAGCTCCGAGCCGCGTATCATCAGCTGGGGAGCGCGGAAAGGTAGAGTGAGTTTTGTTCAATACTTTTTTTTTTTTTAGTGTTACATGGGAAACTATAATACTAGTGGCGTGGGGAACTATACAAGGGGAGAGCTATATTCAAGGGGGAGGAACTATATACAAGGGGGGGAACTAAAAAAGGGGAGAGGGAAACAATACAAGGGGAGAGCTATATACAAGGGGGGGCGCTATAAACAAGGGGGAAGGTTGAACTAAGCAAGGGGGAGAGAATATATACAGTGGAGCTATATACAAGGGGGAACTGTACACAGGGGAAGTGCTATATACAAGGGTGAGCTAGTATACAGAAGAGGGTAAGCTATATACAAGGGTTGAAGCTATACAAAGGGGAGGAGCTATAAAGTACAGGGGGAAACTATATACAAGGGGGGGAACTATATACAAGGGGGGAACTATAAAAGGGGAGAGCTATATACAAGGGGGGGAGCTATATAATATAATAGTTTATTTTGGAGCGCCCTTGATTCCAGGGCGCTGTACATTTCAGGCATGGGTACATAATAACATTGTCAGACTAAATTCAGAGGTGACAATAATGACCTAACAACTGGATACACGAGGAAGAGAGGTCCCTGCCCGTGAGGGCTTACAATCTACAGGGAAGGGTGAAGAGACAGAAGGTGAGGGCAGACATGTTTGTGGGGCGAGGGTGCAACACGGTTATTCTTGGTTATATGCTCATCAGGTGGGAGCTATAATACAAGGGGGGGGTGGGAACTATACACACGGGGTTGAGCTATATAACAAGGGGAGTCTTTATACAATGGGGGGAACCTATACAACAGGGGGGAGCTATATTACAAGGGGTGAGCTATGTACAAACAGAAGAGCATGTACAGTGGAGGGGAGCTATTACAGTGTGGAAGTAATACAAGGGGGGAGCTATATAGCAAGGGGAGAGAGCTAATACAAACAGGGGGGGAACTAATATACAACGGCGGAGCTATAAAACAGGGGGGGAGCCTATATAGCAACAGGAAGAGCTATGTTACAGGCGAGGGGGAGGCTTTGTGGGGGGGGGGGGTAAATGCCAGTGGGGGAGACTATGTGAACAGAGGTCTATATAAAGTGGGGAGCCTATATACAACAGAGGGCTAGAGTAAATGAAGATTATAAATGCACACAACAGGGGGGCATATACAAGGGGATCTATATACTACTAGGAGGCATGTATAAAGGAGGGTATATACTACAAGGATCTGTATAAAGTGGGTATATACTATAAGGAGGCTATATAACAGGACATATTAATAACATGATGCTATATAAAGGGACATATAATGAGCAGGAGGGCTATATAAAGGTGACATAAACATACAGGAGGCTATTATAAAGGGCATATACTACAGGGGGCTGTATAAATGGGGCATATACTACAGGGGGCTGTATAAAGGGGACATATACTATAGTGGGCTGTATAAAGGGGGCATATACTACAGGGGACTACCGTATTTTTCGGACTATAAGGCGCACATAAAAGCCTATGATTTTCTCAGAAATCGAAAGTGCGCCTTATAGTCCGATGACGCCTTATATATAATCAATTCTCACTTGGGTTTTTAGGCTTTTGTTCAGTTACGTGAGAGAGAGGGGTAGACTGGTTTAGTGACACTGATTTGTAAACTGATTTGCAACTGAATGCCAACTGATTTACAACTGATTTAAAATAGTAATACGTTCCTAAATCATTTACAAATCAGTTCCAAATAAGTTCACTAAAGCTAATGTTCACGCAGCTGATTTCAGTTAACGTGATTTCACGTCTCGGAGTTTGCCGATGTAAATAACTTTCCGAAATCAGTTGCATAATCATACAAATAACTTCACTAAGTTGTGAAACTTATTTCACGATACGGCACAGATATATGTACATGTATTGGACTTTTGTTACAAAGTTTCAAAGTTGAGTGATTATTTGGAAAGTGTTTAAATGAACTTGGGCTTGCGGTCTGAGCTGTTGTTTCATTTAATTTGCCGCGCCGTTAATAGATCCAGTGCGCCTTATATATGAACCCTGAAGAAGACTTAACTAGCGCTCATGGTGATAATGTGGCCCTTATAATCCGTGCGCCTTTATAGTCCCGAAATACGGTACATAAAGGGTCATATACTAACAGGAGAAGGCTGTATAAAGGAGGGCATATACTACATCTGGCTGTAATAAAGGGGCAGATACTACAAGGGGGCTATAATAAAGGGGCAATATACTCACAGTGGCTATATAAGGGGCATAATACCGACAGGAAAAAGTGCTGTATAAAAGGGGTCAAATACTACAGTTAGGGGTCTTATAAAGGTGGCATATACTAACAGGGAGGCTGTATAAAAGGTCATGAATACAGCATGGGGCAATATAGAATGTGGCATATAACTACAGGAGTCTTAAATAAATGGTGGCATATACTACATGTTGCATCACACCCTATTGACCACACTACCCTCCTTTAAATACCATTTTCCACACCAGCCTGCTGTCACACACAACCCCAACAGTGTGTCATAAACACATCAAGACAGGTGCTATAAACCAACCTCCTAGAGGTCAGCATATCTAACTTAAACAAGAGCCTGTAGTACCTACCTACTCTGGTTGTCTAGGATACCTACTTAATGTAGGGTCAACTATTACTACCTAATTTACTTAATGGGGTTGCTTTGCCCATAAGAGGAAGGGAATCGGAAGCAAATGTGCTGATGAAAGGGAGAATTTCAAAGATGTTTTGTGATTGTTACAATCTGCAGGATTAGTTGCGGCCGCATGAGAAATCATCATGGTGGTTCCGGGACGGAAGAGGGCAAAAGGAAAAACGAGTCAGAGAACGTCTCCCTGTGAGTTCCCTGGTGTCAAGGGTTATTTTGTGTCTTTATTGGATCAGAAAAGTTTGGGGCCCTGTAGGTCACTATCTATGTGAGTGGAGACTTTGAGACTGGTAACTGACCACTATGTGGTCTTTATTATGGCGGTGCTCAGGATTATAATGTTTGATATCAGATGAAGTATAATAATTTTATACGCTAGGAGTTGTTGCATTGTTGGTGGGGGCGCCAGTGCACGAGCTCATCCCAGGGGGGCCCATAATGCTATTAAGACGGCCCTGGACAAAACACAAGCAGTATATGTCAATTTATGAAAAAACTAAGTACTGTATATAGAACCTCTGCATTTTGCGATAAAATATCCCTTAAAAATTTACATAGTTTTGCAATACATATCACAACACCTCTCCAACCGTGCCCCGATTTTAGGGCAGACAGGATGTCCCCCGATTGGAATCGATGTCCCGGGATCCTGAGACGGCGCAGGGAGAGAAACCCTGATTTCCCACGAGATGGTCCCGGGGATTCAGGGTATGTGCCCTGAATCCGCGGAACTACACTATGCAGTTTACTGTTTGCGCATCCGCAGTCACTGGCCACCTAACAGGGAACCGCTCTCCAATCGAACGAATCGGCTCAGTGACAAGGAACCGTGGGGAAAGCGTCATAAAGAGACGCTCAGATCCCTGATGTCACTGGTTTGCAGGGGTCTGGCCCCACCCCATCAGTTACTATGGTCAGTGTAACTACTATTGGGACAGAGGCAGCAGCAAAAGTAGAGGGGGATCAAAAAGTAGTAAGTATCACTCCCTCCCTGTCCCCCACTCAATCCACATTCCTCCCTGTCCCCCACTCAATCCACATTCCTCCCTGGCCCCCGCACTGACGAACTCCCTCCCTTCCTCCCTGTCCCACAACCTCGATCTCTCGGCCCCTTCCAGCCCTGATCCCGCCACCCATCCCTGACCCCCACTTGAGCCCCTCCTCCTGTCCTCCACTCGATCCTCCATCCCTCCCTGACCCCCACTCGATCCCCCCAATCCCCCTCCCTGACTCCGCCCAAGCTCGATCCCGCCCATTCCCTTCCTGTACCCCACACGCTCTTCCCTTCATCCGCTCCCTTTCCCTTACCCTCGCCTCCCTCGACCCCCTGACCCCCATTATTAAGATAAACTACTTTGTGTCCTGTAAAAAAGCAACATACGTGTCTTCAAACTTGCAATCAGTCAGTCTGCCTTAATTATCACAATTGTAGGTACATCTCGGCTTGTGTATCATGGTGTGTACCATACTGAACATGGAAAAAAAAGAATCTAAGCAGAGAGCTGTCTAAGTAGATTTGGAAGAAAATGATAGACATACGTGTTATAAGTAAAGGATCTAAGACCATCTTCAAACAGGTTGATGTTCCTGTTACTACAGTTGCCCCTACTATTCAGAAGTTTAAGGTCTTTGGGACTGTAGCCAACCTCCTTGGACATTGCCACAATTGGAGAATTTATGACAAATTGAAGAGATGGATAACAGGAATGGTAACCAAAGAGCACATAACATTCCAAAGAAATTAGAGGTGAACTTCAAGGCCAAGGTACATCAGTGAAAGATCGCACCATCCATCATTGTCTTTGCCAGTGAACATAATGGAAGATAACCTAAGCATAAACTACTGTGAATTCTAAATCATAAAAAGCGACACTGAATTTTGCCAAAATGCACATTGACAAGCCACAATGATTCTAGGAGAATGTCCTTTAGACAGATGAGGCAAAACTAACTTTTTGGCAAGTCACATTAGCTTTACACAAACATGAAGCATACAAAAGAACATACCTACTGTGAAACATGAACAAGGCTAAATTATTTTTTGTCCACTACCGTTAGCTTCATCTAGTAACATGGGTGTCTTGAATAAGTGCATGAGGTACAATAAAAATTATCAAAACTATCAAAGAATTCTGGAGTGGAAATTGTGCTGCCCAGTTTCCAAAAAAACTTGGGGCCACATGTATTAACACCCCACGTCGGGGCGCACGCTTTTTCGCCAGTTTTCCGGGCGAAATTTTTGCGCCTGGATTTATGTCGGCAAACCTCCCGTGGCGCTCTTACATAGCAAGTCCGCCTGCGCCTCGCCAGGGTGTTGGGCGCAGTGCGGGACTTAGGCGCAGTGCGGCGCTCTGCGGCCTAGATATTCGCCGCCGAGGAGGTGCGCACATAACATGTGCGGTGGATAATTCCGCCGGCGGGGTGCCTCGCCAATGTGTGGAGGGCGCATGCGGGACTGCGCCTAACATGTATTCCGATTCGAGACAGCTGGAAAACAGCGAGAAATCGATTAAAGATGTCCGAGCGGGAGTATGAATCAAAAAATCGCCGTTATAAAAGCTTCAAACATACTCAGTTGAAAAAAAAAGAGCTGAAATCTACTGAGAAAAAAAACATTAAATAAAAACACGTGTCCAAAATCTAGAACGTGTCGGCGCTAAATATCGGGGGGAAATTGGGTGTATATTTGGAAATTGCCGGGAAATACTGTAATTCAAATTCTTAAGCTTATTCCTCATTGTCACAGAGGAAACACCAATCAGAATTATAGCGACAGTGGACCCTGTAATAACCTATGGAGAAGTATTTACCAATCAAAATCAAGGCGTGACAGTTCAAAATACAGTAAAAAAGCAGGAAAAAGAGGCTGATTTGTTTATCTAGCTGTGGCCTAGCAATCCTGGCCAATCAGAAAATAGGGAGCGACAGTGACCCCATTAAAAAACCCATTAGAAGTTAGGAAACCAATAAAAAACAAAGGCGGGACATTTTCAAAATACAGTAAAAATGCAGAAAAAGCTGTTTTGGTTGAACTAGGGGGGGTTTGGGCTATCCCACCCAATCAAGCCGAGCTACTTGTCCCATTGTAGTCTATGGAGAATCGGCGCAATGCAAAACTTTGCTCTCAGCGCCGTGCGGGGAAAGGGGTAAAGATTAAAAAAATCTTTTTATTAGGTGTAAAATATTATCTGTAAAAAAGCGAAACCTTCTATAATAATTAATGAGGCCCAAATCCCAACAACGTGGTTTTTCGCCGAGACCGGGGGCTAAAATCGGGAAATTTCAATATAGAGAATTGCCCGGGAAATACAGTAAAATTTAAATTCTTAAAGCTCTTCTCATTGGGCCGGGAAAAACCCCGCCAATCAGAAAAAAGGGGGCGACATGGGCCCTTCTAACCTAGAGGATTTCTGACCAAAACAGAAAAAAGCGAAAAGGGGCCCATTAAAACCTATGAGAAAAAAAAGGGCCAAATCAAAATTCAAAGGCCGGGGCAGGGTTTAAAATACAGGGGAAAAATCAGAAAAAGCGAAAATTTTGAGCTAACGGGGGCTTCTATCCCGGGGCCCAAACAGACACGAGCTACTTTTTAAGATTAAGGGAAAAAAACCCGGGCCCCTCCCCCCGTTTCCTAAATTAAATTTTAAACCCCTTTTAAAAATTTACCAATTTTAGATGACGACGCTCTTATTGGGGTTTTTTAATGCAACGTAAAAAAAACTGTACAAGGCCCCAAATCAAATGATAAGACTACAAAAATTGTAACCGGGGTTTTAAATAAAAAAGAACAAAATAAAGGGGGTTTAAAGAAAAAAACCCCTAAATTAAAAACATTTTTTCTTTTAACTTTACAAAAACCCAAAATAATTTATCCTTGGGCAAATTTTTAAAAAAAGAAATAAACAAGAAATTTTTTGAATTAATAATTTTTTTTTTTCGTTACCCCCCTAATTTTTGTTTTATTTTATATACAGATCGGTACAAAATTCGGGGGTAATTAACATTTGATTCCGGGCCCGTTTCAGTTTTTTTTTCCAGATTGCAAATTTAAAAAACCCCTAAGACGTTCCCCTCCCCCTCCCCATTGGTCCAAATAACTGCGCCTCTTTTAAGTTAACCAATCACAAACAGAGGCTCGCTCTGCATTTCTTTCCCCATAGAACTCTATGAGAAAGTTTGCTCGCGCTCTTTGGCCGGGATAGCCAAGCCCCCGCTAGCTCAACCAATCAGCCCCTTCTGCATTTTTACTGTATTTTAAACTGTTCCCGCCTTTGAATATGATTTGGGCAATATTTCCCATAGGTTAGAATTTGGGTCCCTGTCACTCCTATTCTGATTGGCTGGGTTTTTGCCGACCAGTGAGAAGAGCTTAAACAATTTGAATTACTGTATTTCCCGGCAATCTCTATATCCCAATTCCTGATGTAGCGCCGGTCTCCGCGCCAAACGCATTGTTAGGGATTTGATTGATTTATGTTTATAGAAGGTTTCAGCTCATTTTCAGAGAAAATTTTACACTTAATAAAAACTATTTTTTTAATCATACTCCATGCCGCACGGCGCTGAGAGCCGAGAATTCATTGCCCCGATCTCTCCATAGACTACAATGGGAGAAAGAAGCTCCCGCTCTGATTGGTCAGGATAGCCACACCCCCGCTAGCTCAACCAATCAGCTCTTTTCTGCCTTTTTACTGTAGTCTGAACTGTCCCGCCTTTGAATATGATTGGTCCATACTTCTCCATAGGTTATAATGGTTCCCTGTCGCTCCTATTCTGATTGGTCGGCATAAACCAACCAATGAGAAGAGCTTAAACAATTTGAATTACTGTATTTCCCGGCAATTCTCTATATCCCAATTCCTTATGTATTGCCGGTCTCGGCGACAAACGCGTTGTTAGGGATTTGACTGATTTATGTTTATAGAAGGTTTCAGCTCTTTTTCAGATAATATTTTACACTTAATAAAAATGATTTTTATAATCATACTCCATGCCACACGGCGCTGAGAGCCGAGATTCTCCCATCCAGACTACAATGGGACAAGTAGTCTCGCGCTCTGATTGGCTGGGATAGCCAAGCCCCCGCTAGTTCAACCAATCACTCTTTCTGCATTTTTACTGTATTTTGAACTGTCCCGCCTTTGATTTTGATTGGTCAAAACTTCTCCATAGGTTAGAATGGTCCCTGTCGCTCCTTTTCTGATTGGCCGAGATAGCCAAGCCCCGCTAGCTCAACCAATCAGCTCTTTTCTGCATTTTTACAGTATTTTTGAACTGTCCCGCCTTTGAATTTGATTGGTCAGTACTTCTCCATAGGTTTTAATGGGTCACTGTCGCTCCTATTCTGGTTGGCCGGTTTATGCCGACCAATGAGAAGCGCTTTCAGAATTTGAATTACTGTATTTCCCGGCAATTTCCAATATCCGATTTCTTGATGTAGCGCCGTTCTAGATTTTTGAAAGTGATTTTATATATTTTTTATTTTTGAGGTTTGAGCTTTTTTTCTGATAATGTTTTACGCCTTTAGAAAGGCGATTTTTTGGGAATCATACTCCATGCCGCACGGCGCTGCGAGCTGGGAACGGCAAAAAAAATCTAAGTGGGGCAAAATGTGAAAATTTTTTTTTTACTTGCGCTATGTTTGCGGGAGTTTTGTTTACGGAGTTTATTCTTCGGTAAAAATTAAGTGTTATCTGTATTCTACTGGTTGATACGCATCTAGCAATACCAAACATGTAGGGTTTTCTTTATCTTTTGGTACCGTAAAAAAAAATTCCAAACATTTTCTATTTCTTTTAAATTTGCGCTGCGGCACCATTTTGTGTGACCAATAATTTTTTTTGTACTAACACCTACGGCCGTCAGTGAGGGTGAATTTTTTGCGGGCTGAAATGTACATAATGCTACCACTTTGTAATGCATGCAACTTTTTTGATCACTTTTATTCCAATTTTTATGTGACGTGAAATGACCAAAAAAAAGCAATTTGGGCGTTTGGATTTTTTTTTCTTCTACGGTGTTCAGCGTATGGGATAAATGATGTTATATATTTATAGATCGGACTTTTTCGGACGCGGTGATACCAAGTATGTGTCAGTGTTTGATTAATCTTTTTTATTCGTAAAATGGTGAAAGGGGGGTGACTTGAACTTTGGCAGCGACTGAGGCCTTTACAAGGCTTCCCGCTGCTATGTCCAGGCATCGCGACTCAGCGATTCATGTGAGTCCGTCGGATAAAACGGTGGCTCATTTTTTTATTCATTTAGTGTCCGGATTTTTTGTTGCAGCGTCTAAGGGGTTAAACAACACGGGCAGGCGACTTAACATTTTTTGGTTAAACCACAATTCAAAAGCAATGACTGATTTTCAAAAGTTGATTTTCAGTAAATTATTACTTTTTTTGGTTTCAAATTATTTCAGTGACCACTGTGGATTTTTCTTTCTTTAATGGGAGCATACAAATTCTGTATACATAAATTTGTATCTGTATACATAAATTTGGGGGGAAGGAGCAAAGTTTTTTTTTCTTCAGGACAGCATCATAAAAGGTTTGTGGGACATTTTTAACCCAAGAAAAGGCCCCAGGGAAAAAGTTAAGAAGCTTATTTTGGAGAAGAGGGTGCGTCTGCCACAACAACAGGGTCAGATGGTATAAGCTGGAGCGGAGTCTAAGAGATCCCCTGTCTTCACTGGAGCCCACCACAAGGCCGGAAGGACTTCGCTGCGGGGAACCCCCAGGTCGCTACCCCTGACGTGGCGAGGGATTTAATCCAAGCCAGAAACCCCTCCATAAGGAAATGTCACTCTTCAGACATCTGTTTCAGGGTTTTTGCTCCGTCAGGGCTGTCTGTATAAAAAAGGGGAAAAAAACCCAAAACAGCTGTCTGCAGATAGGTGTTTCTGCCTTATAGATGAGTTTCTGTCTGGGCTTAAATTTCTAGTCATATTATAATTCTCTTTAATGCATTGGATTTGACTGAAAGGGAAGCTATCTTCAATGATGTCCAAAGAAAAAAGTTTTTCCTGAAAAAAAAAAACTACGTTGAACACATACAAATGGGGCAATTTTTAAGGTTACGAGATGCCTAGAAAACTCCTCCAAAGAAGAAATTTAATTCCCCCAACACCCACAGTCGGGGCCCAATAGATTTGTGATTTTTTTGTCGGACTAGTACTAAGAAAGAAGTGCGTTTACTTTGGTGAATTATTTTTCCCTTTCAGCTCTAATGATAAACCATAACAGAGATCTATATTCTTGTAAGTGTAAGTAAATTTTTATTTAAGTTGTAAAAAATCTATCACAGTGGCTTAAAAAAAGGGAGGAAGAAAAAAATTTTTTTTTTTTGGGGGGTGGGGGGGGAATTGTTTTTTGATTGCTTTCCTCAAAGGACAAACTATGATATAGCAATTAACAAATTCCTAAATTGACACTATATCGGTTTGTCCTATGTTATGTTGTATAACACATTCATGCTGAACCTATTGTGATGTATTATGTATTGTAAGAATTAGCCTGACACTTTGACATAATGTTGAATGCAAAATGTTTATTTTATTAAAAAAACTAATAAAAACAGGAGTGGAAAAAACAGCTCATGTCTGACCCTTAAAGGGGGTTTTTCTCATAAAAGTTTAAATTTTTAAAACAAAAGGGGATGTAATTTTAAACATTTTTCTAAATATTTTGTTTTGTTGTTTTATTTAGGCATGAGAAAAGAGGCATTTATGTGCTCTGAGTGCACACAGTTTTCTATCGTTACCTAGACGTCTTATCCATAACCCTTCGGGTTTCAGTCTTCCCCCACTTGAGGTACTTCTTTGGGCTTCGAAGTGGAATCCATATCCTTAAAGGAAGAAAAAAAATAAAAATAATAATAATAGTAAGCATAATACCACTTTTTTTTTTTTAATTCCTCGAACCATGACAGCACCCACTAAGAGAGGAGGGCCCCCCAAGGCGAGAAACTTAATAGCTGTTTACGAAAATTTTTCCACGCAAAAAAAACCACTAGAAATTAAATACAACATTAATACACCACGGAAAATTTTTAATACCCATGTAGTAAATTGATTTTTTTCCCTTGAAAAACCGTCAAATTTTTTGGGGATAATTCCAAAAATGTTTTAAGGGTGCTTTTACCCAAACCCCAAAGGGGGGAATTTATTAAAGCGAAAACCCCCCCCCCCCAAAAACCCTTTCAAAGGGGGGGATCCATGCCTGTTGAGCCTTCGGATAACAATTCGACAAAAAACGGAAACCCTCAACAGGAACGTTTTTTAACTTTCTTAAAAAAAAAGGGGAAATTGGGGTAGCGCTTTTAAAAAAAAAAAAAAAAAAAAAAAAAAAAGGAAAGGGGGCCCCCCTGTGGTTTCGTGGACCATCTGCCCCGTTCCCTAGTGCTTAAAAGCTCTTTCTCATTCGGTTGAAAAAGGGGAGGGAGGCCTTTTATCGCGAACCCCGTTGCCCCTTTTTTGGGTTGGAAAAAGAAAGCCACGGACGGAGGTGTTTTTTCTTTCCGGGCCCCTCTGAAACCCCGAATTTGGGAAACCCAAGGGGCCCCCCGGTTTTGAAATCTAGCGCCCTTTGGACCAAAACCTCCACGTTCCCGGACCAAAACATTTTTCCCCCAAGTGCGGGGTTTTTGGGGGTTTTTAGGGGGGGGGGGTTTTTGGGGTTTTTTGCCATTTTTTTGCCTTAAGCTATTTCCCCATGGACATTGAAATTAAAGTGAAGGGTTTTTAAGGGGTTTCCCCAAAAAGTGGCGTTGGGGCTTTTAAAAAAATATATTTATTAAAAAAACATACATCCCAAAAAAACCCAAAAATTTTAAAAGGTTTTTTTTTTTTTAAAAAAAGGGGCCCCGTTTAAAAAATAAAAAAAAAAAGGGTGGGGTCCCCGGGCATATGGTTAGAAAAAATTTTTGGCAAATGAAGCATTTTCCCCCCCCAAAAAAGAAAGGGGTATTTAAGGGGAAATTTTTAAGGTTTTAATTACCCCCCTAAAGGGTTTTTTAAAAATTCCACAAAAAGGGATGGTCAAACTATGGAATATAATTGGCCCTTAGGGGGGGAGGGTAAACTTTCGGGAAAAGGGGCCAAAAATCAACCCCTTTGGAAAAAAAACTTTTTTTTTAAAAAAAAAAAAAAAGGTTTTTTGGGTTTTGGCGAATTTTAAAAAAGGGGGTTTTTCAAAAAAAATTTTAAAATTGAAAGAAAAACAAAAGTCCCCCTTATGAGGACTTGGGAATCGACTATGAGAAAAAACCCAAAATTTGGGCTTCCCACCCAGGTTGGGACGGGTTCTGAGCTTCTGGCCCGTCTCTGGGATTCAGAGAGCCTGTCACAGTTCCCCTTGGAGGCAAGCAGATCTATCCCAGAGTGCTGTAATCTTCCAATAGACCTGTTGATTTAGGCTCCACGCTCCCCCTGCGAAAAGTGTGTCTGCTTAGGAAGTCTGCCTCAGTTTTCTCTGCCCCTTAAGCTAAATACCCACAGCATCAGACAAAAAACGTCTGAAAGTTGAAAGGTTGCATGATGCGGTTTTTGTCACGTTTCACGCAAAAACGCGGTCGGTTGTCTTTTTTGCCATAGGCCCACATACTTGATTGTATGAAAAGACGAAAAAACTCAAAGTGCCAGCGTATTCTAAAACATGCTGTATCCTTGGTGCCAGAAGACGAGCAGATTAAAAAAAAACAAAAAAAACGACCTGTGTAGACTGCAGGACATTTTTTCTATGCAAGTCTTTGGGTTGCCTCAACGGTCATATTTTTGGTGGTTTTAGAATCCTATTTTTCTGTGCAGTGGAGACAGCCATGTTAGGACTACAGCAGAGTTTTTGGTTTTTATAAACGACGATTCCTCATCCCAAGCTGCTAATTTTCTCCAGACTTTAAAAGAAATTGAGTGGAAGATCTCCGACTAAGCAGCATGGTTTACAAAACGTTATCTGAGAGATTATTCAACAGGATTGCTCTTTCAGCAGCCATGCTAAGTGAAGGTTTCTATAAGTTTGATAATAGAGATGACCCAGAGTCAACACCTTCGGGAACCCTAGAAAAAGAACTGGTTCCTGTAGACTCAACTGTTAACAGACTGAACCAGGTTCTCTAGGGCCAATATGGGGCGACTAGAATCATAGTACACTTCCCTCCACGTTGCAATTTTATCTTGAAGCAAAAACATCTATTTGTAGTTTCCCCCATTTGCACTTAAAAAAAACTGGTATATTACTTGAGACTACTCCCCCTGAATCTAGAAACATGCAGTTTATAAAGTCCGTCTGGTTGAGATTTCTTTCAGTGTACTGCTGTTCTAGTCCCCAATAAAATATTTTTTGAGCTAGGCTAGAAGAGGACTTTGTCTTGTACCCCCTTGATGACAAAGTAACACCACTGCTGCTGTATTGTCTGAATGTATAAGGACGTAACAGCCTCTTGAAAGTTCTTCTGGGTGTAGAAGAGCCTCCCAAATTGCATAAAGATGACCTCTGTGGGCTCCCCAGTCTATAATACCAACACAATAGTAATGTGAAGTACCCGATATTGGAACCAATGGACTCCTTTGTGAGGAGTTTTGCCAGTATTTCCTGCCATTTATCGTTCGTGTTATCCTCTTTTTCGAGGTGTTTTTTTCCTCTTCGATTGGAGGATCAGATCTTGGAAGACCCTCATATGAAATTGAGCTCATCCCACTGCTGGAATAGGTGACCCAACAGAAACATTGTGGACTTTTAGGAATCTGCAAACAGGTTTCTGAAGCAAATCCCTCAAGACCTTTGGAAGAAATAGCGACTGACTCAGTCTAATAGGATTCCTAAGAAAATTTTCTTGGTGTTGCAGGACAGATCTGACTTTTCTCAATTTAAGATGCACCTTAAGGATTGGAGGTATGAATGATAGTTTACAGACGAGTATTCAACTGAAATTTTGTCTCTGCAACCATCCAAGTATGGAATTACTATAATTGACTTCTTAAATCAGACTGACAATATTTTGATAAGGTACATGGGATGGATAAAATTCCAAGAGGGATATATATATTATTATTTTATTTTTATATATATATTTATATTATATATATATTTAATTTATTATATATAAATATATATTTATAAATTTATATATATATATATTATATATTTTATTGGAAAGGTAGGTTTTGGGGGTTAGCGACCTTAATATGTTTGGGGGGGACCGATTGTGATGGTAGAATCCTTGAGTTCTATTGTTACCATTACTGCACCCTTTGAATTTACAGTATCCATTTTGAACCTCCTGTAGGTGAAGTTTAAGAGATTAAGTTTATTACAGCCCAGAACTTTCCATTTGGCTTTTTACCTACGGATAGGCACAAATCGTAACCCCCTTCCCTGCTCTATTATTGGAACAGACCGCAAAGAATAAGCTCTTGAACCCTTATCTGTATTAGACAGCTGGAATGGGGAATGGTTAGAACATGGAGCTAAAAGGGAATAGTCTAGTTCTATGCAGGAACCATCTCCGACAAGATTGTTTATCCAGGGATTGAGGATTACCGAAAGCCAGCTGGGAGCAAAGGACTTTAATCTTGTCCCCACTTTGTATCTTGTTTTGGGTGAGGTCACCCCGTTCTTTCTCCCCAAAACTTTTCTCAGGAAGACTTATTTTTAAATTCTGAGCAGACATTTTATCAAGAATAGGGGCAAAAATATAATGACCGTGAACGAGAAAGGAGCACAACTTTTTATATATATTTTGTAAGCTGCATCACCTGACCAGGACTTTAGCCCCAGAACATACTGTATCTAGTGGAATTAGAACTGCAGCACAAGGCAAGAGCTTTACAGACACTGCAGCGGCTTCCCCTAAAAAACAAGTGATCATTATGAAAGAGGGAGAGACTCCAGAATCTGATCTGGGGTTTTGTTTTGGTGGTCAATTTCAAGTTGGTTCTATACCTTTACAGTTCTGGGGACCAGGGGCAAACAAAAGCCAAACAGTTCCTTTTTTTTTTTTTTTTTTTTTTTATAAGCATACTAGAAGCCTTCTGAACCATAGGATCCTTACATTAGGATGTATCTGTAAATGGTCATGAGGTATACCTTGCAACCTTGGCCACTGGCACATATACCCTGGGAACAGTATCCAAATCATGCTCTTAATGCTACGAGGAACAAACAGTTGTCTGGCTTCTGCCATTCCTCTTAATAAGCATGTGGATGTTTTTCATGTACAAGAAGCACATCTAGGTCTGTCTCCTACACCGGAAAAAGGTTTATCTTGAAAGACCAGATAAGATATTTTTAACCACACAGAAAGTTAAAGGTTTAAAAGATTTAGAGCGCTTTAAAATAAATACCAAGCATTTCTGTAATACAGCTGAGAAAAATTAACTTCTATTTATAGCCAAGACAAATTATAAAAGCAAGTTTATTTCTAAAGAAATTTGCGTTTTCATTTTACAGCAACTTTAACTGTAGCAACACAGTGCTAAGAACATTGTCAAAGGTATGGCATTTTGATATGTTTAAACACAAGAAACCTTAAAATGACAGGGCCTCAAATTGGAGAACAAAAAAAAAAAAAAAAACCTTGGTATAAAAACAAACTGCAGACAAACATTGTAAAAACAATACACTTTTATTCTAGAAGTCGCAAATAGGTATCAAAATGAAAAGGAGGCAGAGGAAATGCAGGGTGCATCAAACAGGCTTCAAGAGCTGGTGGTGCAAGTGATGGTACAGGGAGTGGAGCTATGAACCAACTATACACAATATGCTGAAAGGAAAAGTTCATTGGGGACTGGAATTTAAGAATCTTCCTCATTTGCGCTGTCCCCTTCATCTTCACCTTCTTCTGTTTCTTTGTCACCATCTTTAATTTCTTCCAGCTAAGTTAACAAAAAACAGTAGCTTAGTTTGACAACTTTACAGCATTCCTAAATTTTAGCATACAAACTGACAAAAACATTTTAGGTCTATCAGCTGTATGGTTACGAAAAGCTTCTCAATACCCATCCATCCCTCTGGCAACCAATCCGCCATTACAGTCTTTTCACTGTGCCAACATGCCTGACAATTTAGATGAGTGGAGTCACTCACCGCAAAAGAAACAAAAAAAAAATAAAAAAAAAAAAAAAAAAAAAATTTTATTTTTAAAATATATATATTCCCTCCGTTGATTGAGGGCTGTTTAAATCCCAAACAAACCTAAATTTATTGGGGATTCAGGGATCAAAACCGGGGTGAAAAGTACGGAAGATTGAACAGTTTAAATTTGGGGGATTCTAAAATGGAGATGTTTATTGGATAATTTATCCCTAACTTTTGTATGTTAAAGCAGGGGAAAGAGCATGTGGTAGAAAAACACTTGTGTCTGATGCAAAAACCACAAACTTGACGTGGATGGGGCTGAACCCTCATAAAAAGAATTGTGCCACAAAAGTTTCTGGCAGAAAAACCCGCACAGTGATCGTCACCAATTCAATTAGTTTTTTCTTACTGTGTCTTCTCCCTGATCATCATCATCAAGCAGGTCTCCCTCTTCACCTGAATCACCGGCTTCCTCTGCCACCATTTTCACAGTTGCTTCCTCCTTTTTGACGAGCTAGTCTGTTAATCCCGTTTAGTCTCTGAAGTAGAAATGGTTTTTTACATACCTAGCAAAGTAGCCAAAAAACAGCTTTAACATTTTTAAAATTAATTTTGAAACCTCCATCAGGTCCAATTTTACCTGGTTTTGACTGCTCACGCTCAATACGTTCCAAGCTTTCTAGAAGAGAATCTACTCTCTGCTTTATCTGGCGAGTCCCTTTTTTAAAGGTTGAGATCTCTCCCCTTTACTGAAAAAATTTAAAGGGTTATTTGTTAGGGCACCCCATTTCCCTTTGTGTGTATAAGTTTCTATATATGTACCTTTAAAGACGACCTGTGGCCTCTGACATATCAGTTTTTTTACACAACTGCTTCTCATGAAATACAAACCCTAGAGCATCTTTCCTTATATCTCTATGTTGTGCCATCCCCTTTCTTTCTCCTAAAAGTTTATTAATTACTAGCTGACTTACTAATTGGGACAGGTCTGCACAGTCTAATTACAACTAAAATAACACCCAGTTAAAACATTTAGTAATACATTTCTAGGAGGATTAACAGACAAATAGCATAGAGAATTTAAGAAAAATAAATTGCTCCAGTATTAAATGGGTCACAGTTAATTATTAAAGACATGTCAATAAGAATGTCAATTGCTTTTAGGTGCATAAAATAACTATCTTAAGGATGATACAGTACTACTGGACAAATGTAATCTTCAGAAAGAAAATAAAAAGAATAAACTTACATGTTGCACTAACCACTGGAGAGAGGGGGAAAAGAAACAAAAAAAACATTTAGCAAGGGAAATCAATTTAATGCCTTAGTTATACAGCCCAACTAAACAGTGGTAGAAGACTTAAACCCAACAGCATAAGAACAATGCCAAAACTATGAGGTACCTTTGCTAATGGCCCAGAAAAAATAAAAATAAATAAATAAAGTTTTCAGGGGTCCAAAAACACACCATCACAGCTATGATTGAAAACCATAAGATTCCTTTAATACAATTATCTAAAAATCGGAGTTTGAGCATTGTCATACTTCTGTGTAAAGTACACTTGTCAGGCCCTATGCACATGACTGATATTCTAGCGGATTTCAGTGGATGAACACACAAGTCCCACCTCAATTGTTTTCTACACAGATTGAAAATCCACAAGCAGAATATACAACTTAGTTTCCAAGCAGAACTCGTGAGGAAATGGCAAAACACACAGATTAGCAGCAATGAGTGGGGCTAAACTGCATCCAAAGCCCTAGTGAAAATCTGTCATGTGCATGGGGCCTTACAGACATAAATGCTCAACTTACATCTGCTAGACTTGGAAGACCCACCACGTTGACCACTCTTTGAATTGAAGCCACTCTTTCCACGACGAGATGCATTTCCAGAAACTCTCTGACGTTTTGAAGGTACAACAGCTCGAGCTATTGGTGGTGGTGGAGGCGGCACACGGGCTGCAGTATAGCTGCAAGAATTACATGCAGTAGTTCAATTATAACGTCAGATAAATTACACCTTTGAAGGCTCCGTACTGTACAGAGTAAAGCATTCAAATACCTTTCATAATAGTCCCGCTGAAAGTCATAGTCCAAATCAAAGGAAGACCTAACAAGGAGAAGAAAAAAAATGCAATTACAACAAACAGTCTTTAGATATAAGGCTAAGTTCACACAGCATAGTTGCGGGGCGTTAAGTATGCCCCGCAATTACGCCGGGACTTTGGGAGCTCGTGCCGATCGGCGTGTACTCCTGTGGGGCAATAGGGCCAGCAGCCCGCCAGCCCCTTAGACATTCATCACGAGCAGCGCTTATTTGCCGCTAGTAATTGACATGTCACTTATATCTCCATGCGTTGTATTGTGCGAGCGGGGAGAGGTGTAATCCATAGTTCTCAGAGAACTGTGGATTACTGTAATGACTGGAGCGCATTTCGCTCATACTTGAGCGCAGTACGCCGTGAAATGCGCCCCGGCCTAACATTCATATGGATTTATGAGGAATCATCAGGTTTTTGCTGGCTTAAATTCTGAGCAGCAGCTCCATAGGCATCTCAGGGACTCCGATAGGACAATATGTTTCATCAAGCTCATGACTGACATGGAAACCGTACCACCTTTGCACTCTGCCAGGGCCTAATTGAATGCCTTTCAGCAGTATGTTCATAGGTATAAAACTACACAAGTCAGAATATGAATAGCGATTTCAAAAAGAATCTTTAAAAATGGTCACATTTATTCTGCTTGCCAAAGCACAAAGTGTTTAAAAAAAAATAAAAGGTACTGCCATAGAAAAATATACATTTAAAAAAAAAAAAAAAAAAACCACACAATATATGATGCAAAACATAAGTGGGTAGTGGGCAAAAAGTATATGCAGCAAAGGTCTGAACCCAAAAACTTCAATTGGATTTTTACTCACCCGTACATATCAGCTGCTGATCGCTTAATTCCTCCTTTTCCTCTGTTTACCTTGGGCTCAGCAGCTAGGTTGATATCTGAAATAATGTGACAAAAGAAAAACCAGCTTAGAGTTTATTTGCATTGCAGCACTTACTTGTTCAAGACTTAAAAGGCTTTTCCCCAGAATCACAATATTGATGGCATCTGCCTGAAATAAATCCTCAACAACAGATTAGGGGAGGGCAGAAAATCACTAACTCCCATTGATCAGGTATTTGAAGGGATCACAAACCCTTCTGCCCGTTTATAGTTTTGATAAACATGCATGCCCGATGTTTAGTATCAGCTATGCAGGGTACTGCAGCATCAAAAGGGACCTGTGACACCTCATGACATACATTTTAGAAAGTACTTGAGTCCCTCTCACCCCCACAAAAAAGTTTTGAAGTATTTTCTCCTATTTCTTCTAGAAATATGTTAATGAATCTGTTAACAGAGTGCATTTCTGCCTATTGGTAACACCCAGCTAACAGATGGGCAAGAAATTTTTAGGAGGAACAAGGTAACACCCCAAAAGATAAAAGGAAAGATGCTCAAGAATTATTTAATTTGGGAACACGAGTGTTTACTAAAAACACAGACATATCAGGGATGGTCACAGGTACTCTTTAAGCAGTTAAAAGCCAATGTTTGAGCACGCATGGTACTGTACCAGTTGACTGACAGGGGTGCAGTGTCCATTCCTATTCGCCACAAGCATATTGATGCCCTATCCTGAGAATAGGTTATCAATATGGTTCTCTGGGAAACATCATTTATTTAAAGCACGACTAACTCCGCCTGACTGATAAGTCAAAAATACATAAATACATGCTTTATAAATACAGATTATATCCCAAGAGCAAGTAAATACAAGTTATTTAATAGCCTAGTAAGAACACTTTTCCATGCACTCACCCAGGACCTGCCCAGCTATCATTCGTCCATCCTCCCCTGCTACAGCAGTACGGGCAGTGCGTTCATTGTTGTATTGCACAAATGCAAAGCCCTTGTGTACGGAGCAGCCCACAATCTTGCCATATTTAGAAAAGATGGCTTCTACATCTGTTTTCTTCACCACTAATGTGTTTAGGTTCCCAATAAATACTCTGGAGTTCATAGAGCGAGGGTCTGTTTTATTAGTGACATTGCTCGCCATTTCTCTATTCCCTACAGTAGCAATTTGGAACCCTAGAAAAAAAAATAAAAAAATAGAAACTATTTTAAAATCAAATTTAAACAAGAAATTTTACAGAAAAATTAATGCTGCACATTAAAGAACATTAACCTACAAAAATATGGAAATCTTGGGATTCTGTTGTATCAAAACTTCTTTTAAAAGAGTTCAAATTTTACCTACAAGTGTGTGGGCAGATCAGTTATATTGGTACGATATAACAGGCATACACAGGTAAGGGTAAATGATGGTCAAATTTAGATAAAAACATTGGGATGTATAAAAAAAAAAAAAAAATCTAGGCGGCTTGGAAATTAGTCCTCTGCAGCTAGCAGAGCTTGGGCACAAAGCCCAAAATGGTAATAACCCTGTAAAAATTTACCACTTAAAGGGAACCCGTCAGCTACTTTCTGCTGCCCCAATGACGTGGATGTTTTACCCGGGAACGCTGCAGCATTTTGGAGTAAAACACACGATTGGGATCAAGTAACTTGCAGCCATTTCATACTGCCCGTTCCGGCAGCAGAAAGTAGCTGACCAGTTCCATTTTAATACATGAAAAGCATAATGAAGCGGTAAACCTACATCCATAAAGACTGTTTGCCCAGTAACTTGTGTTCCCTACTGTTTAAACTTACTGTCATCAAGTGCTGCCATCTTTCTCCTACTGAGAGATTCAAGGAGTTGTCTACTTTAAAGGGGTATTCTCCCACACTTGATTAGCTATAAACACATACACAAAGGTAAGATTATTACTAAATACAATGCTGTTCTAATTTTGGTTTATTTCAGAGTTAAACCAGTTCTTATCCTTTGTGTGTGTCCACAAGCTTCTCTTGGTTACCGACCACCTCTTCTCTTGCAGCCCTGGTTGGGATGGTGACCTCACCCCCTACTGTGTGTTATCAGCAGCATGGGAGCTTGTTTATGTTTATTGCTGATAAACTAACCATTTAGAGCTCTGTACGTTGTTCCCTACTGTATAAATTCCTCTAATACAGTGTTTCTCAACTCCAGTCCTCAAGACCCACCAACAGGTCAAGTTTTCAGGATTTCCTCAGTATTGCACAGGTGATATAATTATGGTCAGTGCATTCTGTACAGGTGATATAATTATAGTCAGTGCATTCTGTGGGAGATCCTGAAAACATGACCTGTTGGTGGGTCTTGAGGACTGGAATTGAGAAACACTGCTCTAATAGGATCAGCTAGGAATAGCAGAGCTGAAATTTCAGTCACTGCTGGAGAAGCACCCACAGCCTGAATAGGAAGAGTGAGGCTAAAGCTGGCTGTGAAAAAAGGCAGGCTCTGAAACAGCCCGATGGGAAAACCAAAACTGTTACAAGGGGGCCACGGAGGGGTGGGGTGTGCAGGGGTGTGGAGAACAAGTATGAGCATCTCCTGTGTCCTGGGGAGCAAATACTATTTTTTTCCCAGCTTGGCCCCATTTAAATACAACTTTATTGAAAGTAGACAACCCCTTTAATCCCTCCAAATATCCACGAAGGAAACTGACATCACGAGGCTCGCATGCTTTCATTCGCCTGTGGATTAGGGACTGCCCCTCATCCTTCATTGAAAGACCACTGGACAAAGGCCAACCAACTATCTCCATTTTTGCATAGAAAGCATGCTACATACCAGAAAATTAGACATGACCCCCATTACTTATCCCAGGAAAACCACTCCATGATCTTATGCTGGCCATATATACGAGCGTCACCTCAGAAGATCATCCTGCCAAGTACTTAATGAACATGTGTTCACCTTTTGGCCACACATTTATTGAAGGTCAGCAGCTGCTAAACTCTTGGCTATGCTTATGTGTCTAAGGAAAAAACTTCCATGCTAAATGTAGGGGCTTTTGCCACATTAGGTTGACCACAGGATCAGCATACCCCAATTTAAAAAGGAACCAGTGAGGTTGTTTATGCTCCACCAAGAGCAGAATATGATTGCTATAGAAAAGCTGAGCTCTGTAATACATAGGAGTATAAAGCGGAGTAAATTTGGATAGGACTGCTTAAACCACCCACATAGTGATTAACAATTTATTCTGTACAGACGCTGATGCAGGGACAGCTGTCAATCACTGCATGTAAGGTGCGCAGGACTTGCATTTTCTGCTTTAGTTTCAATGCTCTGCCTTTTACTCAAATTCTTTTCCAAATCATATAAACCTTTGATAGAGCTTCACATCTCTCCCTCTCTCATATCCTACACTTACATAGGAGAGTTTAAAAAAAAAAAAAAATCCCTTGACAGGTTAGCTTTAATGTTCATGGCCAGCAGAAAACATGGAATGCTTCAGCTCCGAGAACCTTTAGGGTGCTTTCACACGGTGCGTTTTTTCAATACGTTTTTTTGTGCAGGAAGGTACAGCAATTAATGCTTTACATTGCTGCACAAAAATCGCGGCAAAAATTGCGGTAATTACCGCGATTTTTGTGCATCAATGTAAAGCATTAATTGCTGGGTCTTCCTACACAAAAAACGTATTGAAAAAAAACTCATAAAAAATGAACCAAAAACACACCGTTTGAAAGCACCCTTATAGTACATTCACATCCCAGTAGTTGCTTAGCAATTACCAACTATATCTTCTAAACAAGCCTGATATAAAGAAAGTTTGGGGATCAGTTAACAGTAACATTTTTTTTTTTTACCTTATAATCAACCAGTCTTACCAGGCATCTGTAGATTAACTTGTCAGTGGTCTGCCTCCGTTCTCTGCTGTAGATTGTCAGCGGTGGGGCAAAAAGGTATGGGAGGTGGAATGGGGTGGGGCAGGGAAAGGGCCTAAATGAAGGGACATTAACTGCAACTGTCAAAAATGCCACTGCCCACAATGGTAATGCACAGTAGGAAAACATTACAAGTGTTCCAACAGCATTACTAAAAACTATACCAAAGCTTAAAAATACTTAATTATATAACTAGCTGCATAAAGGTATAACTTACAACAAAGCAAGAAAAATGTTTAACATCTACACATCGCAACTGGGAGAAATTTAGATTATGCATAATTAAAAATTATAGAAAGACTCCTTCCCAATCCAACCCCCACCATGAAAAATTAAAAATAAAAAAAAAATAAAACAGTGAGAAAAATTTAGCATCAGTACCAATATTTATACATACAGATTATACAAAAACTAAAAAAAGAAAAAAATTAGAAATACAGCAATGTTAAAAAGGAGACCAGTAAGGTAGGAAAAATCTGGAAAAAAAAAAAACAAAAAAAAAAAACAATTTGAAAACACAGGAAATGCGAGACTTACTGTAGTTGGTGTTTCAAAAAAAATTTCTTCGCTGTGAAAAAAAAAGGGGAAAAATTATGAAAATAATCCAAGTCAGGGAAAAAAAAAGTTGAGAATTTCAGTAAAAAGTCCACTTAAAAATACTAGCAATTCTTAAAAATGATTCTCTTGTAAATTGTAACTTGTCATGATCAGGTTATATACCCCAAAAATTCTGCACTCAAGGGATGGGAAAGGAAGGGTGGGGGGTAGGGAGGAGGTGAAAGGTTGTTCTGAGCACTTAAGTGCACCATTATGTTCTTCTGTTCAATGCAAAAAAGAAATTTCATAAGTGGCAACTTTTGGAGCGGTTGGTAAGATTGCCTTTCCCAACAGACTCCCATTAAATATAGGAATGTTCGAGTACTTCAGGCTATTGGAAGCACCTGGACTGCTACATGTGCACTTACACACTACGCTATTGGAAATAATGAAAAGGCAAGGAGAAGGGAATGTATTTATATACTTTCAGAACAGGTCAGGGAGGGTAGAGGGGTAATTTGGAGAACTGCTCAGCTCTCTGTCCTGTGGAAAGGAGAAGGGGAGAATAGTTTAGATTCAGGGGAATTGGTATAAGGAATATTTGGGGGTAGGATAAAAAAAAAAAAAAAAAAAAAAAAAAAGCTACTAATGAACATGTAGCACCTCCTCCATCCAAATAGACAGAACATACTTGACTAAATACTGCACATACCCAGTGGTAATTACGTGTATACAATAAGAAATCCTTTTAACCACTTGCACCATTAGAACAAACTGCACATGAATGCCTTTCTCACAGGGAGACCTTGTTCTTTATATCTGCTATAAGGGACACCGTATTAGGCACCAACTGTGCAGTTTCAGTGACATTTTTAAGTGAAAAGTCTAAAGGGTCAGCTTATGTCTGAAGTAGTCTAAGGGGTTGTTCGCACGGCATTTTGGGATACAATTTTGGATCCGAAAAATTGCATCCCAACACACTGCGTCGATTGTATCCAACATGCAGCTGTGTGTTTGATGCAGCAGGACCGCACCCTAGTTTATTATAGAGCTACTGCTGCATCTTTTGGACCAAGAATTGACATGTCCATTCTTGGAACGGATCCAAAAGACGGAGTGAGACATGCGTTGGCAATCACACGTGTGAATGCCGATGCATGTTTCACGTTAAAAGCAATGTAAATCACATGGCTATTTATTAGATGCGTGTTTGGGTCCGTTTACAGTCCAACAGACAGACCCAAACACGCATCTAAAAGCAGATTTTCACATGGACTCAACACGCCCTGTGAACATACCATAAAGGTTAAGCAGCAGTGAAGGTTTTAAAAGATATGCTCCTGCATTGCCATTAGAGCATATGGCCCACATGTGGTAGTCAATTAATGTGGTGTCAGCCCATGGACATGGTTCTGTCCACAAATAGTAACTGTAGCGTTGGAGCTTAACCAATTAGATGGTGTAGCTTAGAAGGTTATGCAAGGTCACAAATCAGGTCTGTTGCTAAATCCTTTATAGGCTGGCAAGGGCAAAAGCTCTAAGGCTGGGATTACATGCTCCTACAGCCACATGCAGACAGAACTGCACCCAAAGGCCGCACAAGTCTACCAGTGAAACGGCTATATTATAGGCAAACTGCTGTGCCCACTGACCGCCTTATGAGGGCTCTGGGGTCAAACTAGAGCTGCAGGGCGGTGTTGCAAAATTGTACATGGTTTACTGTGAATTGTGCCGTTACTCAACAATGCATGGTAACCACTTGGCTTTCAATCACATAGCAAACCACAATCCTGTGACTGCAACGTGTAAAATAGTAAAACATTAATTCCTTTAAAAGTCAATTAACAATAGTAATGATTACGGGCAATACTTTACCTTATAGGGAACCTATCAAGTTCTTGATGTTTGCCTGAATGACAGGCAGCATGAAACAGTTGCAGGTTACCAAGTTCCAACCATGTGGATTTTACACCCAGTGAAGACAGGGAGAAGCCTCAGGAGAGGAGTCAGAGGTGCAGCTTTTCCCTGTACCCAGCCCCACCAGGTGGGTACATCTGAGCAGCATTAAGTAGTTGACAGGTTCCCTTTAAAGGGGTACTTTAGGATACATGACAATGAGGCGACAATCTGACCCGTTCCCCTTAAGTCGACGAATAAAGCCATAATACCGCACCTGCGTATGCCTCTAATTTCATGTGGAAACCAACAAGGAAGATGTTGAGGCTTGCTTCGGACAGTCTCATGATTTTTTTTCTAAAAGCAATGCTGAACGCTGCAGGTTTCTTTCTGTTCAGATAGTGTGTGTCGTTGAATAGCCTTCTACAGACAGCTCTGCTGTGTGCTTGTGGCCCTAATTTTTCTACATGAGAAACCTGTATAATGCCTATTACAGGAGTATTCCCCAATACTAACTTCTGGGCAATGATATTAGACTGTGTGGGCTATGGAGAAGTGGCCGCACACTTACGGCTCTACATCTGGGGTCTGCAACGTCGGCTCTCCATTTGTTGCGAAACTACATCTCCCATCAAGCCCACTGATCTAGATTACATAAATGCATGATGGGAGTTGTAGTTTACCAACAGCTGGAGAGTTGACGTTGCAGACCCCTGCTCTACATGTTCTCTGCTATGGCAGTTCCTAATACAGCCAAGTGAGCATCTTAGGCTGTATCCAAAACTTCCATAGAAACAGCGAGAGTTGTGCCGCCTCACTGTTCTTATATCCAAGCACAAAAGTTAGGAATACCCCTATCTCACGGAATGCAAGTTAGACAGTAAAGGGAAAGTCTGATCACAAAATGACTTATTACCTAAATCAAGTTCTCAAGTAAAAGACATTTAAGAATTGTTAGTATTTTTCCCCTTTATTTTTGCCACAATCGCTATATTTGAAATAAATCCTTCAATTTTTACTCTGGCCACTAAACCTTATAATCTGACACTTCCTGATTTGTAGTGTTCACTTCAGGAGTCTCCTCATCTGCGGCAGGATTGTAAAGGAAGGTTAGGTTATGTAAGGAGATCATCATCTTACCATTCACATCAGGTAATTGACTAACCTCACCTTCCCTCCTCTATACAATAAACTCACAGAGCATGCCCACAGTACTCTGTCATAGAAGTCAACAAGTCATCTACAGACTACAGGTTTCGATCATACCTGTGGCTGCTGTAAAGCAACTCTAAGGTTTCTTTCACATGGTGCGTTTTTGATGCATTTTTTTCACTGAAATGCACTGCATGAATTACTGTGCATTTCTGCAAAAAAATGCATCAAAAACGCATCGTGTGAAAGCACCCCATCTCTAAATGATTTTAGCCACACACACACCTCCATAAACAAGTAGAGAAAAAATGAATTAAATGAAAAAACAACATATGTAGCCGCACCTACTCTTGGAAGGTAAGCAAAAAATAAAGGTAATACATTCCCTTTAAAGCTGCAGGAAACATTAATGCCTTCGCTCTAAAGTCAGTAGAATTTTAGGTGAAGTTTTGGATTCCAATCCCACCTGCAGGCCAAATCCAGAATAAGATGACCAATGTGTTGTAGACAGACACCTTGAAGGGATTGTGCAACGACTCCTGTTCTGTGCAAATCTGACATTGTGTGATACTGCTGCATGCTGGGTAAACTGTTGCTTAGGCAACACATCCAGCAAGTACAACACATGTGTCTAATCAACTACAACACAGGATCTGACAATACCGCTGGGCATCAGATAGTTGCCTCCGACACTGTCCTGATCGATGTGCAGCAACATTTCTTTAAAGGGCTGTCAGGCTACATCTGCGGTGTTAAATTTTTTAAAATATGTACGATACTCACCTCGAATCCAACGCTTCACCCTCCTCAATCTTGCTTTCTATTCAGAAGACAAAACTGGTAAGAGGATGGAGCAAGGGATCCACGGTGAGGAGAGTACAGATTTAAATATTTTAAACCAGCAGCACCTTCCTAATAATAATAATAAGTTAACCGGAGATCCCCATGTAATAATGCCAGATGTGAAATTAAGCAGAAGAGGGGCTGTGTCACCCCCGTCAAACAGCATATGATAAACAGGCATATAACTTCTATCTCCTACGGTGAAAAGGTTGAATGTTGCTTGTATTTACTGCAGACATTTATAATACAATTGGGTATCTCTACAGGAGCCTTAGGGCATGTCCCCACAGCAAGGGTTTTCAGACGGTTTTTCAGCCCCCATGAAAAACCGGCCTAAAACGAGCACAATTGTGCTCTATGCAAAACCTGTGCAGCAGTCCCCACTGCACAGGTTTTGCCGTCGGACGGTTTTGTCGCCGGCGGCAAAACATTGTAGAAGCACAATCTTCCGTCCGGTTTCCCTGACGGAAGATGTGCTTCTCAATGGGAGGGGGAGGGCTGTTCTCCGCTCATCACCCGCGGGGGTGGGGACGGGCGCAAAACAGGACAAATACCGGCTGGCAAACTGGCCGGTATTTGTCCTGTGCAGTGGGAACGCGCCCTTATGCACCTCATCACCACAGGACATAAGTTACACATGAAGTTAAATTATGCCGACTTGGGTCTTAATTATGTGGTTCTTGCTCCCGTTATTGTAAGTTTTGTCCCTGGAAGCAGCTTTAAAAAAATAAATAAAAATTACCTAGACTGTACGGGAAGCACATGGCGGCACCACATGAAAATGACAAAATGTAGGTTTTGTTTTTTATACATACCTGGCCGTTAGTTATCCCTGCTGATGGTAACACGAGACGCCACTAAATTTAAACTAGTAGTTATCGAAAAACCAGACAAGGCTTAAACATTTTCTCTAGCTGTTCACTGATAAAGAATACTCCTGTTCCTCAGCTGTGAGTGGGCCGTGTTCAACGGCTTATCACGGCGGTTTGTGCGCCGTATTGACGCACAATCCGCCGTATCGGGGCGGGGGCCCGCTCCCGGCCCATGACATGCATTGTTTACGGCGCGTCCGCGCCGAAATAATGCATGTCACTTTCCCCCCCGGCGGATTTGCGAGCGGGAGGAGCGACGGATTCCACTGTTTCTCAATGAAGCATGTGGTTACCGTAATGACTCCTGACGGATTGGACGCCAATTTGAATCGCAAAATCCGCGCGCGAATACTGGCGTCCAATCAGTCGGCAATATCAGCCTCGTGACGGGGCGCGTACTATTGCAGCATATTCAGCTTATTACACTGACAACTCAGATAAGAGTTAGGCCATGTCCACATAGTGTGTGTGTATATATATATAAGTTCATATTTTCAGCAGTTTTAGGATTCTAAAGCCTCTGAAAAGACGATCCGATCAGCCAGTCCATAGATTTTAGCAGAAAAAACGACTCGTCTAAAGAGGTCGGCATTTTTTTCCGATAATTTTTTTGGCGCCGGCAGTTTTAGGAACAGGTAGTAAAAACTCGCCGGCGCTTGCCGTCTTTTTGACTGCTACCATACATTCAATCGTACGGCTGATGGAAAAAAAAAAAAAAAACCAGACCACTTGTTTTGTGCAAAACATGACAGAAACCAGTCATGCATTGGACAAAAAACAGTCTATCGGACGTTTTTGTCTTGTGTGGATCTAGCCCTATGGACTGGTATGCAGGTAACCATAGAAACCTGTGGGCGCTGGAGAGCACAAATGCTCTTATCTCATGACTAAAGTAAAACCAACAATTTATTTAGAAAAGTCCTCATCTGTCCCTTCATGTTGAAAACTAAGCTTTAAAGAGAACCTGTCACATAGTTTATGCCCCCTGCTGAGAACAGCACAAGCTAGCGACAGACCTGCTGTTTCCAGCGCGGTGTCCCTTATTCTGTAAGATGTTGTAGTTTGAGTAGTGCTCAAATCTGCAGTCTTCAGCCAGAAAAGTGTCCGTTTTTTAAACCCCACCCACCTCAACTGATAAACCTATTACTTTGAATAGGTAGAAACACGAGAATAACTGCCAGGTAGGCGGGGCTAGCATCTGCTCAAGATAAGATTTGAGGGGTAAATGCTCAAAACTATAGCACTTCATACGAATAGGCTATGTTCACGACATTCTTAATCCATGCGGGACATAATTACGCCCACAATACGCCGTGGCCGGGCGAGTCGCCCTCGCCGCCCATTGACTTGCAAATCCAGTCGGCGCGTATCGCCGCTAGTAAATCACATGCCCATTATCTCCCCCGGGCGTATGCGGAGCAGTGAGGAGACGTAAACCAATAGCATTCTATGAACTGTGGATTACCGAATGACTGGGCGTATTCACCCGTAATTTGCGCACTCCTGGCCGCGTAATTACGGATTGAAATACGTCAGGATTAAGCCATGTGAACATGCCTAAGGGCACAGGCTGAAAAAGCAGTTGTGACACGGCTTGTGCTGTCTCAGCCAGTAGAAACACGAAATAACTGCAGGTAGGCGGGGCTACATCTGCTCAAAAAAAGATTTGAGGGGAAAAATGCTAAAACAATAGCATCTAAGAAAAAGGGCTATGTTCACACAGCTTAATTGCAGGACATAATTACGCCCAGCAATTACGCCATGTGGCCGGGGCGGGAGGTCGGCGCCTCGCCGACCCATTGACTTGCATTACCAGCGGCGCGTATACGCCGCTAGTAATTCACATGTCAATTATCTCCCCCAGCGGCGGATTCGCCGAGCAGGGAGAGGAGACGTAATCCATAGCTCTCTATGAGAACTGTGGATTACCGTAATGACTGGGACGTATTCAGCCCGTAATTTGCGCACTCCGGCGCGTAATTACGGATTGAAATACGTCCAGGATTAAGCCATGTGAACATGGCCTAAGGGGCACAGCGCTGGAAAAAGCAGGTTGTGTCACTGGCTTGTGCTGTCCTCAGCCAGGGGGGCAAAAACTGTGACAGGTTCTTTTTAAAGAGGTTTTTATTATCACAGACATTGAAGGCATATTGATTGGACCTACAGTTACCTGAAGAACTGGCCCTCAAAACTCCCAGCTCAGAATGGAGAAGTGTAGTTTGTCTAATTTCTCTCGATTCATGTTAATGGGAGCTCCAAGCATAGTTGCACTCGATCAAAATGCCACAAATGTCTAATATGATAAAGCCACTTAATAGAGGTTACCCCAAATTTTTTATAATAATGGAATGTTAGGCCTGGTTCACACGGCTTACTGCCGGCGCAATTGCGGGGACGGATTTCGCCCCGCAATTACGCCGGCAGCCGTGCAGCGGGGCGGCAGCTCGCCGGCCCCATAGACTGTCAGTACGCGCCGTAAATAATTCACGTCGCTTTCTCCCCACCCGGAGGATTCGCCGAGCGGGAAGGAGAGGCGTAATCCATAATTCTCTATGAGAACTGTGGATTACCGTAGTTACTGGGACGGATTGGAGCCGTAGTGCAGCGCAAATACGGCGCGCAGTACGGCTCCAATCCGCGCCCAAATAAGCCGTGTGAACATTGCCTTAAAGTCAGGTTAAAACAGTTTATAAAATCCTCCTGTGTCTAGCTGTTGCAGTCAGACATGTTACCTCTCCACTGGGTGACGTTTTGATTCCCTCGCAGAACATCAAATGACAAGTCATTTCTTGTGCAGGGATTCAGATTGGCAGGCTGCACAATAGAAATAGTCACTGTTCAAGTACAAAAGGCTCCTAGCAGTGGGACTGAGCATGTGTGACCACTAACACTGGGCACAGTAAATGGATGTTTTGACCAAGATGAAATGTCATTTCTATCAGTGGCTAGTTCTGAGGCCTTATGTAATGGACAAGAGGTGGATTTGGGGTCCCTGCTGCAGCCAAACACACCTGCATGTTAGATGCAATTTAGGCAGCGACTTTGGATCCAAAACGCTGTGTGACCATACCCTTAGGGCTTGTCCACACGGCACCAGCTACTTGTTGGTTTTTCAGACGTTTTACGGTTCTACAAACCGTCAAGCAACGCTCCCCCATCGCCTACTATGGAAATTTTCCACCAGACTCCTTTAGGCCACCGGCGGTCTGAAAAACTTAGAACATGTTCATTCTTCCACCCAGTTTTTAGGCGGAACATGAACATGTGGGTGCAAAGGTGGAGGGTCTGAATCTGTAAACCAGGGAGAAAGGGGATTTCCTGACCGGTATTTGGTCTGTGCCGTGTGAACACGGCCTTAGGGTCATCCACACAGCATGGTTTCTTAGTCTAACAGTTTGCGGATCTGGAGACAGTCTAAAAACCAACAAAAACCCATCCCCACAGACGATAAAAGAAAATCTGTTCATTAGCCTACATTGAATGGATTTTCAGCTGCCAGCAGTCTGAAAAACTTGAAACACACATAATCTTCCACCCGGTTTGTCGGAAGCAATTTAATGGTTAGGGAGGACAAGTGATTCAGCAAACAGAACTGTCCCCAAAAACCTTTGACGGACGATAAAATACCAACTGGATTCCTAAAGAGAAACCAACTGGCATTTTACATAAAAACACAACTGGACTGTTCTTTTAACTGATATAACCTGGGAACTGGACTATTATATACAGGATGACCTATAAGCTGCAGTCTGCACATCTGATGATCAATAAAATAGCCGCTCTGGCACTACTATATTAGAGCGTTTTTTAATTAAATTATTCCAATTAAACATCGTTATGTTTTGCCAGATAGAGAAGTAAATGATTACATAAAGTGTAAGAGCCTATTCATTAACATGTCCGCAGCAATGCAGATTCACGCAGTGTGCGGCCCTCAGACAATAGGCGCTGCCTCCGCTATTATCCCATCGCTACACGTGTCCGTTCACACAGGATGCGGCTCAGCATGCAGGGGCGCCATGTTCTAGCACATGACCCGTAGACGGTTAACAGCGCAGACCCTGCACCAGCTTCAGCTAAACTGTGGTAAGAAAGCAGGAGCGTCACCCTATATATAGGCAAGTCAGTAGAATATTGTACAACTAAGCTCCCTCAGCTGTGGCGCGGCCGCTCGGGCTTCCTCGCGGCCTTAGCACGGGGGCCATTTTCAGACACGTCTGTCGTCGATAACTCACCTCTTCCCGCCGCACTTTTGGTCAGTTCCGCGGCAAGCTCTCTGCTCTGTGAATCGAAGACAAAACGGGGACAGTAACGGAATAGCGATAAATGAGCTAAGACCTAGCGAGAAACGTCTACTTCTATTTCTGCGCTCCTACCACAAAATGGCGCCGACTCAACCTTCACAACTGCGCAACTCGGTAAGAGACGCACGTAATGAAAGACTACCGCTCACTCGAAAGCCGATTGGACAAAAGAACCGCCAATCATAGAACGTTATAGGCAAGTCCACCAATGACCGCTGAGAGGCGGGGCTTACTAATAAACTCGTCACCTTGGAAATAGAACTGACCAATCAGGACGCGTTAGGAGCCCGGCAGTTCACCCCTCCCCCTCACTGCTAGAGACCCGGATGACGTCATGAGGGCGAACGTTGCTATGGAGAGGGCGAAGAGGGGGGAGGGCATGTGGGAGAGAAATAGGCGCCATGCAGACCAAGGGGCTTCTATTGTGTGAAAGGACTTCGTATTTCTTACCATAGTCATGGGTATTGCCTAAAATTACCAAGACAAGCGATAAAACGTCAAAAAATAACAGCTGTTTGTATAACGTGAATATTTTGGAGATTTTATTTGGTGTAGAGTGTGAAAATGTTCCTATAAGGGGCTGTTCACACCGGGTTTTGTGCATATGTGAGACTAACACGTTAGTTTAAAACTATCAAAAAACATAATTTGATGTATTAGTGAAATACATTGGTGAGTAATAATAATCTTCGTTTATATAGCAGCAACATATTCTGCACCACTTTACAATGTAGAGAGTATAGGTACAGACAAACCAGACATTTCACAGTAAAAAGCTTACAAATCAGACACGAGGCGTGAGGGTCCTGCTCGCAAGAGCTTACAATCTATAAGGATGTATGGGTGAGAAGCAGGGGCGTTGCTAGGGTCATAAAATATCCGGGGCTTGGGCCCTCTGTGTTACACTTTCACAGAGCATTTTTCACACCACATTGTGAACTGCGGATGTATTTTTACAGAGAAAAAAAATTATGTTCCTGTTACTAATTTTATGCGCATTCCACATAGATCCTGTTCATCTCCTCAGCAGTCACTGTACAATGAAAATCAGCACTGACAAATTTGCATTTTCAAAAGTACTCTCCTACGTATGACCGTGTAATACCTTATAACATAGTTGCCAACTTTTGAAATTGAAAAAGCAGGAGATTGTAGTGGGCGGCGCGCGTAGCGCGGCACGGTAAGGCCATGTTCACACGCAATTAAGCCGTGTGAACATGGCCTAAAAGTTTGCATGGACACGCCCATCTTGTCGGTGTGCCACGCCCCTTCAAAAAGCCACACCCACTTCATCTAACTGCATAACGGCTTTGGAAGAAAGCCAGGTAGATGCCCTTATAGCTAGGTAGTAGCCCCTTACAGGCAGGTAGATGCCCCCTTGTAGCCAAGTAGATGCCCCCTCTGTAGCCAGGTAGATGCCCCCTTTGTTAGCCAGGTAGATGACCCCCCTTTGTTAGCCAGGTAGTGCCCCCTTGTTGCCAGGTAGTTGCCCCCTCTGTTGCCAGGTAGTGTCCCCCTCTGTTAGCCAGGTAGTGCCCCCATTGTTAGCCAGGTAGTGCCCCCATTGTTAGCCAGGTATTGCCCCCTTTGTTAGCCAGGTAGTGCCCCCTTTGTTAGCCAGGTAGTGCCCCCATTGTTAGCCAGGTAGATGCCCCCACTGTTAGCCAGGTAGATACCCCCCCATTGTTTGCCAGGTAGATGCCCCCTCTGTTGCCAGGTAGATGCCCCCATTGTTAGCCAAGGCGTGAGTGCCCCTCTGTTGCCAGGTAGGTGCCCCCATTGTTAGCCAGGTAGTGCCCCCATTGTTAGCCAGGTATTGCCCCCTCTGTTGCCAGGTAGATGCCCCCAAATGTCCATTTACAATGGTCTATGTTTCTACTCCTAAACGTATCTTAGTGTTCCATAGAAAAATCGCTGTGTGAGTAGTAATAGTGTTTGACCGTCATTGTGACTGGACAATGATTCTGTGCATCTAGGCTAAGGGTTCATTCCGGATCTGGCTTCCTTTTAAAGGGGTTGTCCAGTTCCTCCCCCGAAAAGAAAACTGTACTCCCCTTCTCCCGCACCAAGTCTCCCCAGTTTTCTGTTTTCTCTCTTCTACTCCCTAATGGGGATGTCACCACCCTCCACTCAAGTCCCCCCCCCTTCCCAAGTCAAGAGCACCGAACAGTGATGTCTGGGAAGTGATAGTCCCATCATCTTCACACCAGCCCTTTATGATTTGAGCCACCATACACATGATCCACAGGGAAGCCTCATCCTTCAATACATAGCAACAAATCACATTAGTAACTTTTTCTCAACTTTAATTTGTGCATTTAAACATTCTGTAGCACGTTGCATAAATTTACTGAGAAAGTAGTGACAAATGTGGTATACTCATGGTTATATGGAGTACAAGTCCATTCATTACTTAGTCCATATTGTCTCCATCCAGGATAGCGCGGAAACGCCAGACTCCGAGCAGTGAGCAGTATACACTCCTGCGCAATGTTTTGGAGACTGACATGCCCCTAAATTTGACAAAGGGGACGTATCAGTCTCCCGAAACGTCAAATGGGAGTGCATACTGCCCGGAGTTTGGCCTTTCCTCACTATCCAATATGAATGGACTTGTACTCCATATAACCATGAGTATACCACATATTTTGCTACTTTCTCAGTAAATGTATACAAAGTGCTACAGAATGTTTATATGCATGGATAAAAACTGAGGAAAGTAACTAATGTGATTAATCTGTTGCTATGTATTGATGTATATGAAGTGGCGTGTGACCACTGCAGCCAATCAACCATTGCAACAGCGATTTCCCCATTCAGAAGTAGAAGAAAGAAGACGGGAGACCTAGTGCTGAATTGAGGGGAAGGGGCATATAGGGTTTTTAGATTATTATTGGGCCACCAGTGTCTTGCAATACATTTTTTTTTAAAGCATGTCAATTCTTTGAAAAACGGACCCGACAAGCGCGATGCAAACACGCAGCGGCGATCTCTCATGTGAACGCCGCTGCGTGTTCCTCATTGCCGGCAGTGATAAACTCACTGCTAATTGTTAGATGCGTCTCTGGGTTCATCGGTTCCAGAGAAGCATTTGAAAAGCGTATGTTCACACGGATGCAAGACGCAGTGTAAACATTCCCTTACAGTTAGACACTATTGATACATCTGCCCCACTCTGTATGCGTTGGGAGGTTTCCCAGCAAACATGCTAAACGGATATCACAAATGTGATGTGTACGTAACCTTGTCTGTGTTTACGCAGAGCATTCTGGTTGCGGGCCGAGATGCAACTGCTATGTGCTCTGATTTTCAACTGCCTGTAGGTCAGTGTGGGCTTCAAACTAAAATTAAAGAGGTTGTCTCACTACAAGGATTGCTTTTTATATTAAAGAATAAATAAAGTCACTTTGCAATATGTGTCCATTAACCCCTTAACGACCTTGGGCGTATGAGTACGTCCCAAGGCCGCTAAGAGGCTTTGCAGGGGGATCGCGCCGCGACCTCCCCGCACAGCCGCCGGGTGTTAGCGGCAAATTGCCGCTAACACCCGGCAGTAACAGCGGCGGCGGGTGGCTCCGCCCGCTGGCGCTGTTTAACCCATTAGACACCGCGGCAAAGATGGCCGCGGCATCTGAATTAACGCCGATTGGTGCCGCGCACCGATTGTTACGGTCATCGGCATCAGCGCAGCTATGCTGCGCCGATCCGATGACCGGGCATGGTGGTGGGGAGCCCTGTGAAGGCTCCCGTCACTTACACTGGCCGGTTTGCCCCACTTCCGTCCGCAGACAGGAAGTGGGGAAACCGCCATCTTTGTACACCCTAATGCATTGCCTATGCCAGTGATTTTCAACCTTTTTTGAGCCGCGGCACACTTTTTACACTTAAAAAATCCCGGGGCACACCACCAACCAAAATGGCACAAAATGACACTAAAACAGTACATATTATACATATAGTTAATAATATCGATTCTAGCCAGAGATGCCCACCCCTGTGGCCGATGTGCCTCCATTGTAGTCAGTGATGCCCCTATTGTAGCCAGTGATGCCCCCTGTAGCCAGTGATGCCCCCCTTGTAGCCAGTTATGCCCCCCTTGTAGCCAGTGATGCAACCATTGTAGCCAGTGTGCCCCCATTGTAGCCAGTGTGCCCCCTTTTAGCCTGTGTGCCCTCATTGTAGCCAGGATGCTCCTTTGTAACCAGTGTGCCCCCCTTGTAGCCAGTGTGCCCCCATTTTAGCCAGTGTGCCCCCATTGTGGCCAGTGTGCCCCCTTGTAGCCAGGATGCCCCTCGTGTAGCCAGTGTGCCCCTCTTGTAGCCAGGCTGCCCCTCTTGTAGCCAGTGTGCCCCCCTTGTAGCCAGTGTGCCCCCCTTGTAGCCAGTATGCCCCCATTGTAGCCAGTGTGCCCCTCTTGTAGCCAGTGATGCCCCTGTAGGTAATTATAAAATAACAAAAGATTACTCACCTGGGTCCGCGCGTCCCGGTCCGGAGCTGCTCAGCAGTGGGAGCTGCAGAGCGGTGTAAGCAGCGTGACGTCATCACGCTGCACGCAACTCCCAGGGGTCTCATCGGCGGCAGAGCTGCCAGCCGAGGAGACCCAGCGTCACAGGGGGCGCGGTGAGAGCTGTGCGCTCCCTGTGACGCTGATACAGGGGAGGAGTCAGGACAGGAACGATCCGTCCCGCCTCCTCCCTGCAGCTACTGGCTCTGCGCGGCTGTTATAAAACAGTCGCGCAGATTCAGGGGCGCTCCTCCGGGCGGGCAGGGCGGCCGCGGCGCCCCCCGCGGGTGAGCGGAGCCTCGGCCCGCCCCTAGGAACGGCCCTGAACAAAACACAGGGCGCACCATAGTTTGGGGAACTTTCCCCGCGGCACACCCGACCATGTGTCGCGGCACACTAGTTGAAAATCACTGGCCTATGCAATGCATTAGGTTGTATTAACAATCGTGCCCCCTAGTGGTCAAGCACCATAGGTGGCCTCAATGTTACAGTAAAAAAAAATTAAAATAAAGTTTTAAAGTACAAAAAAAAAAAGTATTAAGGCCGTGTTCACACGGCTTATTCCCGACGGATTTGTGAGCCGTATTGAGCTCACAAATGCGCCGTGAATAAGGGGCGGGGCCGGAGCGCGGCGGGGGCGCCGCTCCCGGCCCCATAGACAATGCATTGTTTACGGCGCGTACGCGCCGTAAATAATGTGCATGTCACTTTCTCCCCCCGCGGGCGGATTCGCCGAGCGGGAGGAGCGACGGAATCCACTGTTCTCTATGAGAGCAGTGGATTACCGTAATGACTCCGACGGATTGGCGCCGTACTGAAGCGCAAATCCGGCGCGCAGTACGGCGCCAATCCGCGGCAAAATAAGCCGTGTGAACGAGGCCTTAAAAGTTCAAATCACCCCACTTTCCCCATTTTACAAATAAAATCATTAAAATAATAAAAAAGTTACACATATTTGGTATCGCTGCATCCGAAAAAGTCCGATCTATAAAAATATAGCATAATTTATCCCGTACGCTGAATACCATAGAAAAAAAAAATTCCAAACACCAAAATGGGTTTTTTGGTCATTTTACGTCACTCAAAAAATTGAATAAAAATGATCAAAAAAGTCGGATGCATTCCAAACTGCTAGCGATAAAAAGTACACTTCAGCCCGCAAAAAATGCCCCCTCACTGACGTCCGTAGGTGTTAGTACAAAAAAGTTATTGGTCGCACAAAATGGCGCCATGCCGCAAATTTCAAAAATAGAAAATGTTTGGAATTTTTTTACGGTACCAAAACCTAACGGAACCCTACATGTTTGGTATTGCCGGATGCGCAACAACCTGTAGAATACAGATAACACATTATATTTACCGAAGATTGAACGCCGTAAAAGCAAAACCCCCGCAACATGGTGAAAATACATTTTTTTTCACAATTTGTCCCACTTGGAATTTTTTTGCGGTTTCCCAGTATATTCTATAGTATAGTGAATAACACCATTAGAAAGTACATCTTGTCCCGCAAAATAAAAGCCCTCATGTGTCTATGTAGGTGGAAAAATAAAGAAGTTATGGCTTTCAGAAGGCAAGGAGGGAAAAACGAACGTGTCACCAAAAAAAAACGCCTGGTCCTTAAGGGGTTAATAGATATCCTCTCTTGTATGGGCTGCATCAGTTCCTCAGCCTAGAAGAAGCCAGTAAACACGCCCCTGAATGCAAAGTGAAACCAAGAAAACTATGTAGTGAGACAACCCCTTTAACTTCAAGCAGTATGTTTGTTAATGGCTGTGCAGCAACTGGTGTGTGGTTAAAATCACACAAGCAGCATGCAACCAAAACCACCTCCCTATGTGGCTGCACAAGTTTTCCAGTATGTCGTGTGGCCATTGGCGGTTGCAAGATGCGGTGATTCATAGCCACAACAAAACTGCACTGTGGACCTCAGTTATCAAGACTGTTGGCTACATTCAGGAATAGAAGAATGCGAACGGCAGCACCAGATGGATTAAAACAGGAATTCTATCTCCCAATTAAGATTTCGGGTGATAGATTCTGTTCCCCCATTAAGACGGGGGGGGGTGATCGAGAAGCATTGTTGAAAAAGAAGGAGAGTAGATGGATCTTTGAGCTACAAACATTACAACCCCTAGGACTAAATTTAGAATTTAGAATTTAATTATCCATCCTGTATTTACATGAATCATGTGGCTGTATATATATATATTTTTAATACTTAATAAAGAGTTCCTGTTTTAATCCATCTGGTGCTGCCGTTCGCTTTCTTCTATTCCTGGCTATCTTGTTGGTGTGTTCAAGGCTTACACAACCAGTGGACTGGCTGATGCACAGAACTTGGATATTTACCCGTTGTGGAGAATTGGTGCTGCTCTCATTTTCTGTTGGTTTTTTTTGTTGGCTACATTCAATCACATTAATCCACTGGTCTGATGCACATGTTTTTTTATAATAAAAAAAAGTCTACTCAAACGTGTGCATTAATGTATACATCGACTTTAATGGCTGGATATATTGTCACAGGATATATCTCTGACATCTGTTTCATGACCTTACTTCATGTATCCTTATTTTTGTTTTTTTGCAGATGGAAGATGCAGAGTTCTGCACTTTTTTTTAAAATTGTTCAAAAATGTACAGTATACGCTACAGTATGCATTTTTTCTTTAGGGCTTGTTCACACGGCGTTCTTATGATCCGTTTTACGGATCCGTTTTACGGATCCGCAAAACTGATCAAACAATTGTCAGTGTGATTAACATTGAGTTAAATGGCAAAAGCGCATCGCTGTTCCCACGGGAGATCGGCGATGCGTTTTTGAGAGCTCTTCTGCACTGCGCTTTTCGCATCCGCTTTAAGAATTGACATGTCAATTCTTCTTGCGGTTTACGCAAGTGAAAGCCCATAGAAGATAATGGAGTCCGCTTTTGGCACCTGTCCAAAAGCGCTCCACACTCCGGGCAAGTATCAGCTGCGCTTTGCATCCTGAAAGCGGATGCGAAAAGCGCACTGGGAGGCTGGACGGGGATCGCTGGAGAGGTGTGCGGCGGCAGCGGGAGCGCAGGTGAGCGGCGGGCGGCGGCAGCGCAGGTGAGTGGCGGCAGCGCAGGTGAGTGGCAGCAGCGCAGGTGAGCGGCGACAGCGCAGGTGAGCGGCGGGTGGCGGCGGCAGCAGCGGGCGGCGGGAGCGCAGGTGAGCGGCGGTGGCAGCAGCGGGCGGCGGGAGCGCAGGTGAGCGGCGGCAGCAGCGCAGGCGAGCGGCGGCGGCAGCAGCGCAGATGAGCGGCGAGAGCGCAGGTGAGCGGCGGTGACAGTGGAGGAGCTGCGGGGCTGACATATAGTGGAGGAGCTGCGGGTCTTTTAAATGAATGGAGGAGCGGGGCTTTTAAATGAATGGAGGAGCGGGGCTTTTAAATGAACGGAGCTGCGGGGCTTTTAAATGAACGGAGCTGCGGGGCTTTTAAATGAACGGAGGAGCGGGGCTTTTAAATGAACGGAGGAGCGGGGCTTTTAAATGAACGGAGCTGCGGGGCTTTTAAATGAACGGAGCTGCGGGGCTTTTAAATGAACGGAGCTGCGGGGCTTTTAAATGAACGGAGCTGCGGGGAGGGAGAGAGAGAGAGAGAGAGAGAGATTTTTTTTTTTCTTCTTATTATTTCAGAAAAGGCATCCAGTTAGCTGATGCGTAAACAGCAAGTGAAAAAGGAGTCAAAACGGATGCAATTAAAGTATCCAATGCTGCGTTTTGCGGATCCGCTTTCCGGATACGCTTTTCAAGTGCCAAAAACGGATCCGTAAAAAGGATCCAAAACGCTGTGTGAACAAGCCCTTAGTCTACGCCAATGTACTAGTATATGTGCCCACGTTTGTAAACACTAGTTTATATCGATCATAAAAATATAAATAAACCTATCCAAATTGCAGTGAAATGCAGGTGACAACCAAAAGAAAAGCTAGTTACATAGTTACATAGTTAGTATGGTTGAAAAAAGACACGTGTCCATCAAGTTCAACCAAGGGTAGGGAAAAGGTGGGTGAAGGGAGAGAGACAAGGACTTTAAGCCCAGCCTCACCACTGGTTAATGCCCTGAAACCCACAAGGCAAGAACGAATCTGCTCCAGCGGAGACCCTATCTCTGACCCCAGAGCCTCCACCAGCCAGATCCAGAATTTTACATAGCTACGTACGCATTCATATTCTTTAGTTTAAGGTAGGTATCTAAGCCTTTCTTGAAACTCTCTACAGTTCCTGCTGTGACCAGCTCCTCAGGCAGCTACTCCACAGATTCACAGTTCTTATAGTGAAGAAGGCCTTTCTCCTCTGGAGATTGAATCCTTTTTTCTCTAGTCGAAGGGAATGTCCCCTTGTCTTTTGAGGTGTTTTCACTTGAAATTATTTTTCCCCATACTTCTTGTAGGGACCATTTATATATTTATATAAATGAATCATGTCCCCCCAAAGCCGTCTTTTCTCAAAACTAAATAAGTTCAATTCTACTAACCTCTCCTCATAACTAAGATGCTCCATTCCCCTTATAAGTTTGGTTGCTCGTCTTTGTACTCTCTCTAGCTCCATTACATCTTTTCTATAAACTGGAACCCAGAACTGAACAGCATATTCCAAGAGAGGTCGCACCAATGCTTTAAACAGTGATAGAATTACATCCTTATCCCGCGAGTCCATGCCTCTTTTAAAACACGCCAATATCTTACTTGCCCTAGAGGCAGCTGATTGACACTGCATGCTGTTCTAAAGTCTATAATCTACAAGAATGCCAAGATCTTTCTCAACAAGCGATTCTCCAAGTTTGAAAAGAAAACCAAAAGCAAAAACAGACGTCAAACGTATGCTGAAAACAGTGAAAATTTGGAATACACTTAGGCCTTGTCCCCACGGCACGGGTTTTACAGACGGTTTTCGGTTTTGTAAACTGGCTAACAAACTTTTAAATGGACCTCTTTGGAAAACCCGTGTAGCCGTCCCCACTGCACAGGTTTTCCGCCGGGCAGTTTTGTAGACCGCCGGTGGTCCGAAAAACATTGAGCATGTTCATTATTCCGCCCGGTTTTCAGGCGGAATATGAACATCTCAATGCGAGGGGGAGGGCTTTTCTCCGCAAACCGGTGGCCATATGCACGGCCACAAAACAGTGCAAATACCGGTCAGGATTTCCAACCGGTATTTGCACTGTGCCGTGTGAACAGCCCCTTAGGACTTCATGTAAAACTGACTAGGTATAAGACTGTCTTTGTTGCCCATAGCAACCAATCAGAGTTCCCTGTTCATTTCATATAGTGCTCTGGAAAAATGAAAGGGGAGCTCTGATTGGTTGCTCTGGACAACAAAGACAGTCTTAGACCTAGACAGTTTTCATACATGTCCCCCTTAGTGTATATGTTTCATCATACACATTTTGCAGTGAGGTCAAACATGATGTGAACTCAGCCTAAGGCTATGTTCACACGGCTTAACTGCTTAATTCCGCCCCGCAATTACGCCGTGTGGCCGGGAGCGGGGGAGCGAGCGGGGGGCCGGCACTTCGCCGGCCCATAGACAGTCATTGCTAGCGGCGCGTATACGCCGCTAGAAAGTTACCTGTCAATTATCTCCCCGCCCGGCGAATTCGCTGGACAGGGAGAGGAGACGTAATGCATAGTTCTCTATGAGAACTGTGCATTACCGTAGTTACTGGGACGGATTCAGCCCGTAATTGGCGCACTTTGGCGCGTAATTACGGACTGAATTACGTCCCAGAATAAGCCGTGTGAACATGGCCTAATAGTAAGACGTGCTTTGTTCCCGCCTAGCAACCAATCAGAGTTTAGCTTTAATTTTTTAAACTGCTCTGGGAAATGAAAGCTGGGCTTTGGTTGGTAGCTATTGGCAACAAACACAGTCGTGCAGGTAGCCAGTTTTAATAAATAAGGCCTTAACCCCTTACCGACACAGGATGTACTCATACATCCTAGTGCCAGCAAGGTTCAATGTAGTGGAATTACTCAGTACTCCTGCTACATACAGTAGAAGGCTTTTGTCAGATCCTAATTGCAGCTGACATCCGCTGGGAACAGCAGGGAAGGGAACCAAATTACTTTCCCCTTGTTTAACCCTTTAGAAGCCATAGCATCTAAATTAATGAGAAACAGTGCTGCACACCGTTTCTCACTGCGATCAGCACCCCTGCAGCAAGATTGTGGGGGTTCCGATCGATTACAATAGTGCTTGAAGGCCTTATGAAGGCTTCCATTGCCTCCAAGTATGAGATTCTAAGGGTATGTTCACACGGCATATTGCAGGCGTATTTCAGTGCATACGCTATACACCTGTTGCTTCAGAGGTACGCGCTGCCCAGCAGGTAACGCCGGGAAGAAATCACCCTATTTGCGAGGTGTAATTTGGTCATATTGCAGCACAATTACGCACCACAAAACACCTCGCAAATACGCCGTGTTAACATACTTTAAAACTTCCTGCTCCAGGTTGGAAGCGTTAGAACTGCTATCTTTGAACACCCTTCCGCATTGTTTATACAATGCAGAAGGTTGTACTAACGATCGCGCCGCCTAGTGGTCAAGCACCCTCGTAGGTCCCGATCGAAGTAAGAGCATGTTCACACGGCTTATTCTGAGCCGGATTTCAGCCGTATTGCGCGCCGTATTGCGCTCCAATACGGCTGAAATCCGTCCCAGGCATTACGGTAATCCACAGTTCTCTTAGAGAACTATGGGTTCTGTCTCCTCTCCCTGCTCGCCGGACTTCACAAGCGGGGCGAAAAGTGACATGCACATTATCCCGGCGCGATACGTGGCGTGGATAATGGATGTCTATGGGGCCGGCGAGCTGCCGGCCCCTCTGCCCCCGCTGCACGGAACACGCCGTAATTGCGGGGCGAAATCTGTCCCGCAATTATGGCATGAATAACCTGTGTGAACTTAGCCTAAGGGTTTCTCATTCATTTAGACCACGTGGCAGTGTTCTGTGCAGTGTCTAAGGGTATGTTCACACGGGTTATTTTGGGTCCGCATTTCGCCACGTATTGCAAGCGTATTGCACTTTAATACAAGCGATGTGCCCAAATCATTACGATAATCCACAGTTCTCATAGATTAGTGTGCAGTAATGTACAGCATTAATTGCTGTACCTTCCTGCACAAAAAATGCATTGAAAAACGCGTCAAAAACGCACCCTGTGAAAGCACCCGGAGGCTTCTGCTAGGATCACCGGGATGGCTGCTGTGACGTAATGAGAGAGTCTGGAAGGTAAATATGCTTTTTTTCATCATGCTCTGACGGGCTAATAAGCATTTGTTTCAGAATATCCCTTTAAATATAAATCCTGCTTTCTTGTTATTCTTTCTGGGATACGTACAATAAATTACATTATATACTCCACAGTCTACAACACAGTTCCTCCAAGTGTGCACTATTTCTTCCCTATCCACTAAACATCTAAGGCTATGTTCACACGGCTATGATTGGGGCGCATTTCGGTCTATATTTCATGCATTACTGCGCTCAAATACGGGCGAAATACACCCTAGTCATTACGGTAATCCACAGTTCTCATAGAGAACTATGGATTACTCCTCCTCTCCCCGCTCGGACAATACGCCGTGGGGGAGATAAGTGACACGCCAATTACTAGCGGCGAATACGCGCCACTAGTATTGAATGTCTATGGGGCCGGCGGGGTGCCCCCCCCGCTCCATGCCCCGCGGGTGCTTGCACCGCTCGGCGTGAGGTCCCGAACACACGGTGTAATTGCGGGGTGTAATTACGCCCCGCAATTATGCCGTGTGAACATAGCCTATGGGCCGTTCACACAGTGTTTTTGGATCCGATTTTGGATCCTTACTGGATCCGAAAATCGCATCCAAAAACACAGCGTCTATCTGATCCTAAATGGATCCAACATGTATCCAACACACAGCTGCGTGTTTGGATGCGTGTTGTATACAGCAGGATCGCGCCCTATAGTTTTTTTATAGGGCTCCTGCTGCATCTTTCGGACCAAGAATTGACATGTCAATTCTTGGAATGGATCCAAAAGACGGATCCAAAAGACGCAATGAGACACGCATCGGCGACCGCTCGTGTGAACACCAATGTGTGTTTCAAGTTAAAAGCAACGTAAATCACATTGCTCATTATTAGATAAGTGTTTGGCTCCGTTTAGTGTCCGATAGACGGATCAAAACACATATCTAAAAGCGTATGTTCACACGGACTCAACACGCTGTGTGAACATACCCTAACACACTCTGCTCTATCCCTAGGAATCATAAAATGCTGTGGCGTTCTGTCTCATTTAGACTTCTCAGAAATACCTATTCATTATTGCTGATTTTTAACAAAATAATTTTCACCCATCTCCCTTTATCTATATATGTGTTCTGGGCTATTCCAAACGTTAAATGCATATATAAATGTGCCAAAATCGGATTTACTCTGTGCATGCTAATGAAGCCCATTCACACATATATTTTGCTTGGTGTTTCTTTGGCTAAAGAAATGCGTTGAACACATGCATGCTTTTTTTAGGCTTCAAGCACTTTTTTCAGGCAGTTTTTATAGCATTTAAAAAATGTATTGGTACATGGATTTTTAATGCATTTTATTTTCCTGTTCATTTTTTCCTATCCATATGATTTGTAATGTGGACAAATGCTACCAAAACACATTAAAATTACATACTTTTTTTTGGTTGGAAAGAAAATATGGAGTAATATGGGGAGAAAAGCACCACAAACTGCTACAAAGAAGTAAGCAATGTCTGCAGTGCCTTTCATATTTGTCTATTGACTTCCACTTAACATCTGGCCGCTGCAATTTTTGTGAAACCAACCTAACATGTAATATACCATGTGCTCCACTAACTGTATGTCATTAATATGTTAATTTGCTTTTGTTTAGTACATAAACAAGTTTATGTTAGAGCATATTAACATATAATCAGCTAGCCCTTGGGTTCTTTTAGTAACACTGGCTGCCTGACAACAAAAAGAAATTTAATCACCAGGATTTCGTTTGTGACATGAAAAGGGAACCCACCTTATATTTACACTGCCATCAGTATTTATTGTGATGTATAAGGGGTTCAACAGTTGAGAATGAGAGGAGGTACAGCTTCCTGTCATGTCAATCACAGTGGTGTCTATATACCCTGCATCAAAGACACTTGAGTATTAAAGGGCTTTTCTGAAAAGTAGTAACTGCTCATCAGTCTGTCGGGGATGATTAAAAATATAAAAACAATTTCCTTGTAAACCCTATCGTTCCAGCACTGTGACCAGTCCCAGTCATTACCAGCCAATGTCCCTGCAGCTAATCACAGGTCCACATTGTATATGTGCAGTATGTCCAGGAAGAGACTGCTGCAGCCTGTGAATAGCTGCATGGTTATGTGAAGACTAAAAGGATGACGTGATTAGTCGGGATCACTGGGATGGGCGCGGTGCTGAAACTAGGTTTACAAGGTAATTTTTTTCTACTTTTAATCCATAGTTGCCAACTTTTGAAAATGGAAAAGAAGGAGATCGAAGAGGGCGGCCACGCCCCTTCAAAAAGCCACACCCACTCCACCTAACTGCATAATGGCTTTGGAAGAAAGCCAGGTAGATGCCCTTATAGCCAGGTAGTAGCCCCCCATAACCAGGTAGTGCCCCTTACAGGCAGGTAGATGCCCCCTTGTAGTCAGGTAGATGCCCCCTTGTAGTCAGATGCCCCCTTTGTTAGCCAGGTAGTTGCCCCCTTTAGTAGCCAGGTAGTTGCCCCCTTTAGAAGCCAGGTAGTTGCCCCCTTTGTTAGCCAGGTAGATGCCCCCTTTGATAGCCAGGTAGTTGCCCCCTTTGATAGCCAGGTAGTTGCCCCCTTTGATAGCCAGGTAGTTGGCCCCTTTGATAGCCAGGTAGTTGCCCCCTTTGATAGCCAGGTAGTTGCCCCCATTGATAGCCAGGTAGTTGCCCCCTTTGATAGCCAGGTAGTTGCCCCCTTTGATAGCCAGGTAGTTGCCCCCTTTGATAGCCAGGTAGTTGCCCCCATTGATAGCCCGGTAGTTGCCCCCTTTGATAGCCAGGTAGTTGCCCCCATTGATAGCCAGGTAGTTGCCTCTTTTGATAGCCAGGGCGTTGCCCCCTTTGATAGCCAGGTAGTTGCCCCCTTTGATAGCCAGGTAGTTGCCCCCATTGATAGCCAGGTAGTTGCCCCCTTTGATAGCCAGGTAGTTGCCCCCTTTGATAGCCAGGTAGTTGCCCCCATTGATAGCCAGGTAGTTGCCCCCTTTGATAGCCAGTTAGTTGCCCCCTTTGATAGCCAGGTAGTTGCCCCCTTTGATAGCCAGGTAGTTGCCCCCTTTGATAGCCAGGTAGTTGCCCCCATTGATAGCCAGGTAGTTGCCCCCTTTGATAGCCAGGTAGTTGCCCCCTTTGTTAGCCAGGTAGTTGCCCCCTTTGTTAGCCAGGTAGTTGCCCCCTTTGTTAGCCAGGTAGTTGCCCCCATTGATAGCCAGGTAGTTGCCCCCATTGATAGCCAGGTAGTTGCCCCCTTTGATAGCCAGGTAGTTGCCCCCTTTGTTAGCCAGGTAGTTGCCCCCTTTAGTAGCCAGGTAGTTGCCCCCTTTGTTAGCCAGGTAGTTGCCCCCATTGATAGCCAGGTGGTTGCCCCCTTTGTTAGCCAGGTTGTTGCCCCCTTTGTAGCCAGGTAGTTGCCCCCTTTGTAGCCAGGTAGTGCCCCCTATAAATAATAAAAATAAAATAATAAAAGCCACTTACCTTACCAGGCTCCTGCAGCTTCGGACATCTCCTGCCTGAACTCCTCAGCGTCGCAGGGGAAGTGAGTGCAGCCGCGCGTCACTCCCCCTGCGCCGCTGACCTGTATGTACGGTGCACACCGGCCGGCACTGTACATACAGGGGGAGGAGGGAGGAGGGGAATGATCCCTCCTGCCTCCTCCCTGCACAGCGAGACTCCGGGCGGGTGAAGCGGCCGCTGCGGCGCTTCACCCGCCTGTAGGAGCGGCCCGGCGGTGCAAGAGTAGCGCACCAGCGGGAGGAATGCCAACTCTGCCGGGAGGGCGGGGGGGGGGGACCCCAAATAGCGGGACCCCCCCGCCAAAAGCGGGAGAGTTGGCATGTATGTTTTAATCATCCCTGATGGATTGATAAGCTGTTATATCTGTCAAAACACTACTTTATTTATTTTTTTAATTTGAGTTTGCTATTGTCATTGTTTAGGGTATGTTCACACGATGTACTGTGGCACGTACAGTACGCGCTGCAGTACATCGTGTCTTTCGGGAGCTCGCGCTGATACGCGCGTACTCGGGTGCGGCCCGCTGGCCCCATTGTCATTCATTACTTGCGTATTCACCGTGAATAATTGACATGTCACTTATCTCCCCATACTGTATGATCGTATTGTACGAGCTGGGAGAGGAAGCGTAATTCATAGTTCTCTATGAGAACTATGGATTACCGTAATTTCAACGCGCATCTCGCTTGTATTAGAGCACAAATATGCGGCAAAATGCGCGACGAAGTTACATTGTGTGAACATATCCTAAGGGTGAAAAACTGCCACAAAAAACAGCATTTCCCCTGCAACACAACAGCAATAATATGCAGCCTACCTACAAGGTGTAGTTGTACTCGAGCATCATAAGAGTTAAATCAGCCGTCCCTCACCCTGTAAGGGTGTGCCAGCATCAGATGGTTAACCAGTCTCTTTTGGGTGCCGACACTGGCTCACCCTGATAGGGTGAGGGACGGCGATTTAACTCTAATGATGCTCGAGTACAACTACACCTTGTAGGTAGGCTGCATATTATTTATCTTATATCTGATTATTTGGCATCAGCAAAGATTTTCTTGTTTGGTGGCAGCATACCAGGTACTCGCTCTTTCCTACCAAGGCGGTAAATCAGAAATGCCCCTTTGAGGACCAGGAGATGACTACCTGGGTTAGAGCCCCAAAATTAGACGTCACTTTTAGTGTTGATTGAACTGTTCTAGAAAAGTTAAGTTCCAGTAGAACTTCTTGAATTTTTAGAACTCGAACCGAACATTTTACTGTTCATTCGAATAAAGTTCTAGTTCAACACGCCATTTTCAGCGGCTTTCTGCACTTCTGGCGGCCATCCAATCACCTTTCTGCACTTTTGGCAACCATCCAATCAGTGCAGAGCACAGAAAAGTGTCAAAAACGTCATCGCTGAGGTGTAGGTCTCTCATTGGCTGCTAAGATCACATGACCATGTTATATATATTTCACTGTATTGCTTTGTGAATGCCATTTTCAGCTCACTCTCTGTTCTGTACAAACTGATTTTAGATAGCATTTTCCTCTCCATAGACATCAATAGTAAGGGAGTTTGGTATTGCTGGCTGCATCTTTCCCACACCCAGAAGCTGTTATTTAAGGACATTTGCACACTCAAATAACGCCTAACTCTCATACACATGGATATGTATTATACAGAGTACATGGATTCGCTGAATCATACTCAGTGCCCAAAAGTTCAGTTTTTGCAGTTTTGGGGGTTCAATAATTGTATAACACACCGTCTCCAAATCTCCTGTGTGTCAAAGGGGCTTTTAGGCCACTTCAGGATACAGGGCCCCATAGCAGCTGCTACTACTGCACCTCCTATAGCACTGCCCCTGCTTGCAAGCTGTCCTCATCTTTTCAGTTAGCCATTGAAAGGAATTAAGTATTTTATCCTCTCAGTTTTTTTCTGTCACTCTTAGAGCCAAATTTTCTTCACTAAGTTGTTCCACGTATCCAGTTTACTGTTATGGATGTTAATTACAGCTTCTCCTCACCTTTATAGATTTAAAAATTAACCTGAACATCTTCTCCCATTAACTTTAATGGGGTTTGAGTTCTAGTTCGAACAGAACCTCAAATTGAACACACTAAAGTTCGAGGTTATACTCGCTCATCTCTAGTCCCTATATTGAAAATCCCCTCTGTAAATGCCAGAGTTTTTTGAGGACCCTCTGGATAGGAAAGCAGAAGGGTTTTTAAAGAAAACCTTTAAGGCAGCCTCCGTCAGCTTCAAGCCTATCGCAACCACATGTGTAGGCCCTCTCTCTACTAGTCTGGCTTAACCAGCATATTCAAGGCAGGACCACAAGGGAATCCATCCTAGTATCCCTAGCTACTTTGAGTGCTCATTAGGATGCATGCATGTACCCTCCCTGATTTAAAAGGACATTGCACTCCCCCTGCTTTTCTAGAGCCAATGATCTTGAACCTTTGAGCATATAGGTGCTACTCCTTCACTTCTCATTTCCAGATTGTTGGTGCTTCTTGATGTGTTCACCTGCATTTGGCTTCTTTTCCTGCTTGTGATTTCTGTTATTGACCCCAGCTTTCCAGTCCCATTTATGCCTGAGCTTTGCCTGCTCTGACCTTATGCCTCGCCTACGATTGTTTGCCACCTGCTGTGACCTTTTCACTAGTGACCTGACTACGCCTCTGCCTTGCCCTCCTGTACCACGCTTGCATGGCAGTAGTCACCGCTGGTGATCTTGTGAAAACTGGCTATACACAAAGTTTGAAAAATGTCTCTGCGCACTCCAGCCTGTCGTTCCTGGGGTACATTGTTTCTGACTAAGGCCTGTCGATGGATCCTGAGAAGCAGAAGCATATCCCTACTGCTCACTTCTGCCTCTGTCAGATCTTTCCGGGTATAACCTTCCAGGTATAACCCTTATTTAGGAGTCCACAAGCCTTTGTCTTATTTTCAGACATTATTGGTGGCCTTTACTGCAATGGGATTCAAAGGACTTTGTGACTGCCTGCTTGGTCTGTGCACACAATAAGGCTATCCACCAAAAACCTGTAAGCCTCCTGCATGCCTTGCCCATGCCCAAAACTTCCTGGACACACATGACCATTGACTTCATCTATGACTTCCGTATTTTTCTGGTTGTACCATCATTTGGGTCAATTTGGACTGTTTTTACAAGATTGCTCACTTCATACCTCTGCACGGTCTGCCCTCTGTATAACAACTTACCTCACTTTTCTTCCAGCGTATCTTCCGTCCTCATGGTTTACCGCTACATCTAGTGTCCGATAGAGGAATCCAGTTCCCTCTTTAAAATTCTGGAATGCCCTCTGGTCCCAGATACAGCTGAAGTTCGATTTCTCCTCTGTCTATCATCCACAGTCCAATGGTCAAGTGAGTTTTATTTCTGCATGTCAAGATGAGTGGGCGACTCTATTATCATGGGTAGAATTCTCCTACAATAACCACGGCAGAGAATCCTCATGATTGTCTCTTTTATTGTGTACAGCTAAAATCCTCGCTGTCCTCTTTCAGTCTCTTTTTCCTTGAAAGTTTTTGCAGTGAATTTACAAGTCCGCGACTTTCTCTGTATCTAGCAAGTCATCCGTCAGTCCCTGTTGCAGGCTACCTCACGCAGCAAGACACAGGTGAACAAAAGGTGCAGACCACCTCTGGTGTTCCAACATGGAGACAAGTTGTGGTTTTCCGCTAGACACATGAGTCTGAAAGTCCCTTGTCTCAACCTGGAACCATGCTTCCTTGCGCCTTTTCCTGTGCTACGCCAAATTAATCAAGTCTGCTACAAATTTCGCTTGCCATCATCTCTGTGTATTCCGAACTTATTCCATATTTTGCTGTTGAAGCTTTTGGTCCTCAATCGCTTCTTTCAGAAGTCCGTGGCACAGTTCTCTGAGGAAGACACCTTTGAAGTAAGGGAGATTCTAGATTTCAAGTGTTCCAAGGACAAGACATTCTACCTAATTGATTGGAAGACATTTGATCCCGATGAAAGGTCGTGGGAACCTGTTCAAGACATCAACGCCCCGGAATTAATTAACAAGTTCCATAAACATCTGGTTCTAAAGAAGAGGTGCGTGCCCTGACCTTTTCACTAGTGACCTGACTGCGCCTCTGCCTTGCCCTTCTATACCACGCTTGCATGGCAGCCATCACTGTGGATGACCTGGCTGGGGGTCAGAACCTGGAAGTTCCCATGCAGCTAAGTTCAAGCCACTGTGAGGGGGTTGAGGGTGCAGATCAGAGGCTCCTTAGATACCTTCCTTTTCGGTGAGGCCTTACACCAAAACTCATGACTGACATGAAGGATCCACCCCTGTGTGTGACAAGATCTTGAAATTTCAGAAACCATAACTTTGTAGTCTTCACTGGAGGTTTCAAAGCCCTGACACATCTCAGTATCTAACTTTATTTTGTCTTTCAATGTGTCACCTTGAAAAAGTTTTTCCAATGTGTACCACAGTAGAGCCATAAAGTCCTACAGAGCAATTGAAGTCCCTTTTGGACTATCGTTGCTTAGTTTTACTGCAGTTTATGCAAAAAATGCACCTAAAATGTCCAATTATTTTTAATGTGGAAACACACCATTAGGCACATGACTCATGTCTCGTATGTGTTTGAAGCAGTAAATAAAAAAACTAAAGTGCTCGTAACTTCTTTGTATGTTAGAACGTGTATTTTATTTTAAGACACTACCCCTGTCTGCTATAGAAAGGTGGGGAATAGGAGTACAGGTCAGGCTAGACAAGTGCTAGTAGTTGGGTATTCCATTATTAGGGGAACAGACAGGGCAATCTGCCACAAAGGCCAGGATCATCAAACAGTATATGGTTTACCTGGTGCCCGAGTTCGACATATAGCAGATCTGGTTGACAGATTGTTGGGTGGGGCTAGTGAGAATACAGCTCTCATGGTGCACATTGGCACCAATGACAAAGTTAGAGGTAGGTGGAGTTAGGGACTTAGGTCAAAAGCTCAAGGCAAGGACCTCCAAGGTAATATTTTCAGAAATATTACCTGTTCCACGGGCCACACCAGAGAGGCAGCGGGAGATTAGAGAGGTGAATAAGTGGCTCAAAAATTGGTGTAGGAAAGAGGGATTTTGGTTTTTGGAGAACTGGGCTAACATCTGTCTTGGCTACAGACTCTATGCTAAGGTGAGTACATGTAACTATGTACTTACCTTTTCCCTGCTCCCTGAAACTCCCGCCTGTCTCCGTCTTCTTCCCGGCACAAGCGACGTGATAACGTACTGTAACGCACCAAGGTATTGGTTCCGCTGGACCACCGCAAGCGATGGTGAAAGCCCACACCAGGGAGCAGAGTCTAAGTAGAACCCGGTTTTCATCAGAGCCCGCCGCAAAGCGGGATGGACTTGCTACGGCGGGAATCTACTAGGTCGCTTCCAGTGGCGGGACTTGTTGGCGGTGGCAGCCAAGGGTAAGTGTGGTACAGAATCGTTAGGCAGAGTTGTAGTCGGGGCCAGGCGGTAGGTCAGGGAAGGCAGCAGAGGTTCGTGGACGAGAAACAGAAGCAAGGCGGTACGGTACACAGGAATCACGGACGAGACAGAGACCGCTTTCACAATAGGCTACGAGGGCACTAAAGATCCGGCAGAGAACTGCCAGAGGAGGAGCCCTTATATACACACCGGCACATGGGCAGAGACTGGCGAGTCAGGGCCCAAATGGCCTTCATGTCTTGGACCAACGTATCCGCTACTGATACCTCAGACAAGGATGCTAGCGGGAGAGGTGGGTGGGGGTGCATACCGTACACAATGTAGAAGGGAGAGGCACCCATGGATTTAGAATCTAGGGAATTGTAAGAAAATTCTGCCCATGAAAGCAAGTTGGACAAGTCATCCTACAGCCAAGAGAAGGGGCGAAAATAGTTTTACAGGACCGGTTGACTCTCTCTACCTGACCATTCGTCTGGGGGTGGTAGGGCGAGGAGAAGTCGAGCTTCACCTGTAGTTGGGAACAAAGGGCCCACCAGAATTTAGAAACGAACTGGACCCCTCGATCCGAGACGATTTGCAGTGGCAACCCGTGCAAACGAAAGATGTGGTGAAAAAACAGGTTGGCCAGGCGTGGGGCAGAGGATAAGCCTGGCAGCGGGACAAAATGCACCATTGATCCGTGACCACCCAGATAACGGTGTTTCCAGAAGAGGGGGGAAGGTCGGTTATGAAGTCCATGGCCACGTGCCACCAGGGACTGGTAGGGATGTGCAGGGGATGCAGAAGTCCCGCTGGTTTGTGACGAGGCATCTTGTTACGGGCACAGGTGATGTAGGACTCAACGAACTCCTTAGTGAGGTCCAGCCACCAATAGAACTGGGAGATAAGGAGACAAGTCTTACGAGCACCAGGATGTCCGACCACCAAAGAACAATGTCCCCACTTCAAGTTTTGTCTTCGGAGCGTGGGGCCCACGTATACTCTCCCTGGCGGGACCTTCCCGGAGGTCAACAGGAGCTGCGGAGACAAGGCGCTCAGGGGGTACTATGTATTCTGGGGCCACTTCTTCTCCGATCATGTCGGTCGCACGTGAAAGAGCATCAGCCTTGACATTCTTTTCCGCAGGACAGAAGTGGATCTGGAAATTAAACCGGGAAAAGAATAGAGACCACCTGGCCTGGCGAGGATTGAGTCATTGGGCAACTGGAATATTGAAGGTTCTCATGGTCAGAATAGTGTTGAGGGGATTTTATCGACAAAGTTGAAATCGGGAAGGTTTTTATGGTGACGAAATTTCCAGAACATGCATAATTAAAGGAGTTGTCTCCCCACAGGTTTCAAAGATGCATGAAAGAAAATCTCTGTCACTTCCTGTTCAGACTAATTTGCATAAACTCCATGCTTGTACAGCATAAGCTCCCTGCTTTTTAGATGCTAAAATTTGATTAATTAGTTTCTCAAACTACTTGAAGGACTTCTTATCTGATCCCCAAAACAAAACCCTAATTACAGAGCTGTTTTCTTTAGATAAATCAAGCTTTTACTGTCCCGGCAGCACAGGACACTGACTGACACTGCGACCTGTGTGATGACTCACTCTCTGTAACTCATTGAACAAACAGCCTGGGGAGATTTGTTTAAAAGGTCGGTTACTGGGGGAACGAAATAGCCATGGAGGGAATAAAATTCACTTGTATCTCTTTAGGAAAACAGAGGAACAATGCAATATATTTTGGGAAAAAGTCTTTTTTTTGTGTTTCCCTACAATTTGAAAGCTATTCTTTGTAGCGAGACAACCCCTTTAAGGTTTAAAAACGACATCATCTATTAAGATCGCGCCTTTTTTTGGCGCTTCCTGTAATTTTGGCGGGCCAGCAAATCAGATTACAGAATAGAGCAGGTTAGATGTGGTGCGACGTCATGACTGGGATGTGTATGTTCTTGGCGGA
>JAODAL010025226.1:0-59051 GCA_025379985.1 Phyllomedusa bahiana
CACACACACCTACCCTAAAACATCTGCCCCATCATCCCACACACCTACCCTAAAACATCTGCCCCATCACCCTGCTCATCTGCACCATCACCCAACACACCAGCCCCATCTCCACACTCACCTACCCTAACATATCTGCCCCATCACCCTGCCCACCTGCATGTCACACATGTGGTTTCCTGCAGCAGGCTGTGAAGATGGGTCGGATGAGATGTGTGAGGTGATGGGGCAGATGTGTGAGGTGATGGTGCAGATGTTTTAGTGTATGTGTGTGGGGTGAGGGGGCAGATGTTTGGGGTAATGGGCAGGTATGTTGGGGTAAGTGTGCGGGGTGATGGGGGTAGGTGCGCACCAAAATGGGGCAGCAGTGTGGTTTGATGAGGTAGGTGTGATGGGGCAGGTGTGAGGCACCGCTTCCTGTGTACAGATTGGCCGTCTCCCAGTCCTACATGGGACTTTTATCCATGCACTGAACAGAGGGGTCTGAAGGGCTGGGGGGGTCTGGAGGAAAGAGAGAGGAGTCTGGAAGGGGGATCTGTGGAGGAGGAGAGAGGATAGTACAGGAGAAGAGGAGTTGGGAGAGGGACAGAGGGGTCGGGAGAGAGGTGTGAAAAGGATCGAATTAAAGACCCTATAGAAACAGCACAGAACGTCCCATCTCAATTTGGATGTTCACCTTGTCGGTCTCCTCTTTGCCTTTGCTGCACTAGCATCACAACTCGTTCTGAAATTATTTCAAAAACTACCAAGGCAATATATCCCATCAAACACACATTAAACTGCAAAAGTTCATTTGTTATATATGTTATCGAATGCAGCTGCTCACTCCAATATGTAGGCAGAACGTCCAGACCCCTACACCTTCGCCTAAATGGCCACAGGGCCTGTGTTAAAAGAGGTGACCTTCTACATAGTGTGTCACGTCATTTTAATGAAGTTCATCAGAGAGATTTTAAAGTTTTAAAGATCACTCCAGTTGATTTTATTTCCCTGCAATTACCAAACCGTCTACAGGCTCTCCAGAAAAAAGAGATGTTCTGGATCTATAGATTACAAACTCTGTCCCCTAAGGGCCTCAATGATGCCACAGAGTTAATTTATTAATTCCGTTGCGCCGAGTTCCATCTCTTTTCAGAAGAGCCCTTCAAGTATTCTCTTGTTTGTTTATAATAAGAACAAAAAGACAATTTGCCTTAATAAATGTATTAATTAATGGTCTTAGGGTCAAATCCAAAAGTCCATAATAGGCTATATATATTTGATTTTAAATTCTACACCTATCTGTATATTCTCAGGAACAGTACCAGTACATACTGCCTCATTGGCATTATATTCGCGCTCCGTGTTCTGTAACTGAGAAGTTTTAATAACTAAATATTTGTATTGCTTCTCGTTTTTTATTTTGATTGTTATGTATATTTAATGTATATTGCTTGATTGTAATGTATATTCAACTTGTATTTAGCTAATTTATTTGTATCATTCTTCACTCATTTCTTCAGATGTTACTGATATCTGTTCACACTAAGTCACCGGAGCCACTGCACCCACGGGATCCATGATGGCTTTTTTTCCCTTTCTCTATACATCTTCCCTCAAATCTTTATATTCTATATCCTCACCGAGCATACCCCATCACCTACTTAGCCCCGGTCCTCTGACCCGCTATCGATCAATATTGGTCTAATCCGCATCGACTAATAGCTCCCATGCACTTCTCTATGTTATTTCCCATAGAGGAGTAGCTCTCTTTTTCATTGGTTTAACCATAACTCCCGGTAGAAGTTTCAGCCTATCAGTGAGCCTAATTTTCCTGCTCACCGATTGGACAGTTCATAGTACCCACCAATAGTTCAACCTATCACAGGACGTCTCCATATTGACTTACTATTGGTCCATTCAATTTTACCTCCCTTACCTCAACCAATCATATGGCACTATTCTTTATGAATTGTTTAAGCGCACTTTTATTCCTTTCATAGCGGCAATCCGTGTTTAAACCATTCCTTCACTCCCATTGGTCGATTTGTATTCACCGCCTTCTTGTCATTGGACACTTCTTCTCCCATTCACTAGTCTTTCTGTGTTCTTCTATTTTTCCTCCACTTTGTGTCTCCATACCTTAGGCGGTGATTTATCTACATCACCACCCCCTACTTGTCTCCCCCAACCCAGTAATACACCACACAACTATCTATTCAATTTTATTTTTATTTTTATTATCGCAACACATATCTAAGTTCAACATATGCACGGGGTTCCATATATGACTCCCGGGTCTTCCCGTCCTTTTCCTCCGCTCGTCTTCATTTTGATTGACACTTTTCTCTCCCAATTGTCTTCCTTTTTCCTCACCACAGGTGTCTCCACGTCACTTACCTGTAAATAATATCATCCAATTACAATACATGTTAGCACTATATATACTCTATGTTTTAGTGATTCTTTACTTCTGATGAAGCGCGGGTACACGCGCGAAACGCGTAAAGTCTTTTTAAAAGTTCCTATTGTTTTTAATTTTGTCACGGTAATGCCGAGACATTTTTAAGAATAAAATCTTTTAATGAAAAGCCTTTAGACTTGGCTTTTTTTATCTACACCTGCACGTGCGCCGGGTCCATTTTTTCTTTTTCTCCATTTTGTGGCTTATTCTCCTACCGGTTATCCGAGAGGAGCACCAGAGACCATCGGCTGCCGTAGTAAGGGCTACGGGGTATAAATAGCCCTGCAAGCGCTTACGAGTGTTGTGCCTCTACATTAAAAGCGCAACACTAGAAGGTGAGAATATTTCTATATTCTTTTCTCTTTTTCCAGTTACAATATAACGCTATTGTGCGCCCCCTTTCTTTTTTCCTTTTTGCATAACATCTCACAAAAGTAAGTACAACCTTCAAATTATATACAGAAGTCAGGACACCCCTGTCCATTGTGATGTCATAAGATTCTATGGTCACTATGGCGACTATTGTGATGTTGGGGGTTTTTCCCATTACTCGCCCCCCCCGGCTCTTTATGAAGAGGACAGCGAGGGAAACCTTTTTTAATTCCTTTAAGTGCCCGGCTCGCTTTCTCATTGGTCTAGAAAGACGAGCCCCTCTTCTTCATACCAAATTTCATTTTGTTGATTTATTTTTTCCCCATAGAACTATGGGGGGAAAATTTTTGGGGTTTAAAAACCGTTATAATCTCCATAGAGTGTCACTCGCTTTCTCATTGGTTTAGAAAGACGAGCCCCTTTAGGTTCAACCAATCAGGTCCATGTAATATCCTTCTATGGATAATATGAATTGCGATGCGCTTATTCTAGCGCTCTTTAATTTTAAATATATACACTTTAAAATATAACCCCAGGGACCGGTTTGGGAGTTTTTCACCGCCCCCCTGCTTTTATTTTAAAACCCCTCCCATGGTGCTAATCTCCTCGACAACCTTTTGGGTTATCGGGGGATTTTTGTTCTCCCCCTTTCCCTTCTCTTTAGAGTTTTAGGGAAAGAGGGTAGCTCGTTTCTTGATTGGTTCGTAGAGCTAGGTCTCTTTCTTCTCTAACCAATCCTGCCCTTTTTTTAAACGACTTGAACTGTAATATCCACACTGATTGGTCAGTTTTTTCCCATAGACTAATATTGTCTTTTGTCGCTCGCAACCCCAAAAGGCTGGCTTCTTTTCCCCAAAATGAAAGTGCTGAATTTTTTTAAAGGGAATCCCTTTTTCCCCGGCATTTTTTTTTGAATCCCCAATTCCTGAGGTACCCGCCGGTTTCGGCGACAAATGCGTCGTTAGTGATTTTACTTTTTTTTATATTTTTAAAGGTGTAAAAACCCTTTTTTATGAGTTTTTTTAATTCATTAAAAAACTTTTTTTTTAAAACCCCTTGTGCTTTTTGGGGGAGTTTTAAAAATAGCCCGAGCCCCGGGGAAAACCCATTTTTTCTTTTATTTTCTATTGCTACGCCCGTGCCTCAAATTTTTGCGGTTTTTGGAGGGGAAAGATCCACGGCTCCCACAGACACTGATTTTGGGGTCCGCACTTTTCTTATGAGATTTTGGGGCCTCTAGATTAGTCGCAAAAACGGAAACCAGGTGAGCCCTTCCCCACTTTATTACCGTAACCTAAACCAACCACCGGTCCCAAAGAATATTCCCTTTTTTTAAGGGGGCCCCTTTTTCCTGTTCTTTCTTTTTCATTTTAAACAGGACTTGTGGGAGGGTTCAAAAGGATGAGAGCACCAAAATTTGTAATTTAGATGTCACAGCAGCCCAGTTATGTCGGGGAGAAGAGTGGGGATGGTTTTTGGGAAGGTCACAGGACGTTTTACATATTGGGAAGTACCCGGGGGCCCAAACAGAAAAAAAAGCAAAAGAGTATTCAGGAAGGAGTTTGCTGATTTATGGGAGGGTCACAGATTTTTGGGGGAAAGGTCACGGGAAATGAGAGCCCCCTATTTTAAGTAAAGTGTAAACCGCAGAACAGTGTTTTGTCAGGGGGGAAGGGTTTTTGGTTTGGCTTTGTGGAAAGGTAAACAGACTGAGTTCCTTATTGGAATTTACGGGTCCCACAGCGCACAGAGAAAATGTCGGAGAGGAATGTGCTGATCTTTTTGGGAAATTTCTCCAAAAAAATTGGGGAAACTCGCAATAGAAAAAAAAGACTTTTTTATCACTATAAATTTTTATTTTTTTAAAAGGCAAACTTAAACCTTTTCAGTTCTCTACTGTTAAACCTAAAACGTAACTTTTTTTTATTTCTTTAAATTTTAACCTCTTTTCCAATTTTTTTAAAAAAAAATGATCCCCTACCCATCCTTTAATCTTTTTTGCTTCTGAAATAAAGGGGAAAAACTCCCTTTTTTATTTTCAAATTGGTGGAAAACCCCCCCTTTCTAAAAGGGAGCCTTTTATCTATAGCAAAGTACATGGCCTGCTGGGTTCTATACCCGGGTGCCCAAAGACGTCAACCCGGGCCACGCCACCTCAAGACCAAGAAGCATCCAGTTTTGTGGATGGTTTTCCTAAAAGGGTTTTAAGGGAAGAGAACCCAAAAGTATCCAGCAATGCAGGGCTGGGACATTTCTCCCGTCACATCCCGGCTGATCTACAACTCTAATGAATACATTGGGGTTTTTCTCCCGTCACATCCAAGCTGCATCTTTCAACTCCTTTTTTAAAACATTTTTTATACTCTAGTCCATCCAAAGGGTCATTTCCCCAAAATCTATTTTAATACATTGGATTATACTCTATTCACATCCAAGCGCATCAAAAACTCTATTGAAAACATTGTTTTACTCCGTCACATCCAAAGCTGCATCAAACCCAAATCCCAATGAATAATGGGATTATACTCCATCACATCCAGAGCTGCATCAAAAAACCCCTGCTTTAATTTCATTGGGTTATATTCCCGTCCCAACCAGAAACGCATCTAAAACTTATGGAATCAGGTTAAACCCATTCCCCATCCAAAACTGCATCTACATCCCCTTAAAAGAAAACATTGGATTATACTCCCGTACATCCCGAGCTGCCCTCTACCAAATTTTAAGGGAAAAATTGGGTTAAAAATTCCGTCAGATCCAGAGCTTCATCAAAAACTCTAATTAAAACTTAGATTATTTCCTTAGTCAAAATCCAAAAGCTGCATCTAAACTCTTTTTGAAAAAATTAATTAACTCTAGTTACATTCAAAATGCATCTACAACTCTAATGAATACATTGGGTTTTACTCAGTTACATCCAAAGCTCATCTACAACTCATTTTAATACATTGCTATACTCCCCCAACACCTCCAAAGCTTCATCTTCAAAATCTATTAAATCATTTTGATTTATCCTAGTACATCCAGAGCGCAAACTACAACTCTAATTAAAAAGCATTTCTAAACTCTAGTCACATCCAAAGCTGATCCCACAACTCTAAATTTTATTTCATTGGGTTTTACACAAATAAATCCAAAGCTGCAATTTTACCCCTCTAATTTAATTTTCATTGCTATCTCCAATCCCCCTCCAAAACGCATTTTACAACTCTATTAAATGGCCCTTAGATTTACCCTAGTCCCATCCACACGCACTACAACCTAAATTAAAAAGCATTGTTATACTCTGTCACATCCAAAGCTGCATTACAAATCTATTGAATACATTGTTTTACATAGTAAAAATCCAAAACTGCACTCAAATTATTGAATCATTATTATACTTCAAATCACATCCAAAGCTGCATCTACAACCCCTATTAAATGCTTTTTTATTTCTCTAGTAAAATCCCAAAACGCATAGGGAAAAAAATACAATAAATACAATATATAAAGGAAAAAAAAAAACTTTAAAAATTTTCACGCGCCTACTAACCCTCGGTAAAAATGTCAGCGTTGGGAAGTTGTGCATAGTCTACCCCCGACATTTTTAGACAAGCATCCCGGTTTTTAGAGCCCAAGTTTTACAGTGGGAACCAGTCGAGGCATAAAAAAGAAAGGGACAGGTTTGGGCCCTAACAGACTAGCCCTGAGAGAAGTGTATTGGATTATAAGATGAAAATATTAAACCTTATTTATGAAAAGAAATCCCGGAAACCCCTTTGAATAATCATTGGGACTTTTTTTAATTAATTTTCCCCTTTTCAAAGTTTTGGGGTTGTTTTTTTGAAAGAAACAAAATTTTTTTTATATTTATTGTAAAGGTAAGATTTTTGGGAAAACTTTTTTATTTTAAAAAATAATTTGGTTTTTATATATTCTGATAATAGGTTGGGAAAAGGGAATGTTATGTGGGTAGAGCCTCATTTTCCCAATTTGTTATAGTAATTTTAAAAATGGCCCCCTGAGGGATGTTATATGCATTGCCCGATGAAGGCAGTTGTGATAAACCCGTGAAACGCGTTGTTTTGGGGGTTGGGGGGGGGGGGGGGAAAAAAACCCCCTTAAACTAGTTGGTTTGGGGTTTTTATGTTTTCAAAACCCTTAAAGGGGGGAGGGCTGGATTTTCGACCTCCCCGTAAAATTTTCATTCCCTTAGAAAAGTAAATTTCCTGTATTCCCCGGGCTGTGAAACCGGAGGATTCCCGGGTGCTGCTTTCCCCGCTGTTTGGGCGAAGTGCTTGCGGGGAGTCCTTCCTACCTGACCAAAGTGGGTCGATGCGCTGTACCAAAAGCTTGTTTCCCGGGCCCGCAAAGGGGGGAGCGCGATCGCTTCACTGACTTTTTTAAAAAACAATTTTTTGTTGGTAAAAACACATAGGACCGAGGGTTATTTTTCATCTTGCTTCTGTTGAAATTTTCTATTTTAAATTTTTCATTGTTTTTACTTAGTAACATCCAAAGCTGCATCTACAACCTATTGAATACCCTTGTTTTTTACTTGTAAACAATAGCTGCATCTTAAAAACTCTAAATTTAATACAAATTTTTATACTCCCCAGTCACATCCAAGCTTTCATTAAACTCTATTTTAAAAAAAATTAGGATGAAAAAAAAAATTGGTTTGGGCCCGGGGCTCTGTTTCTAGGGAAAAAATCCTCGTGGTCGAGGGTTGAGTAAAAAAAGTATATTTAATTTCCTATATAAATGCATACGGTGCTAAACCCTTTGCAAAATTGTAAACACATAACGCGTTTCGTGCCCTGAACCGGCAAATTTTTTTCAAATGATACAGTTTTCCCCTTTTAAAAAACGGGGCGTATAAAAAAAATTTTTTATTTAAAAAAAAAGATCAAATTCGAAGGAAAGGTTAAACCCAAACCCGGGGCTCTTTTTACAAAGCTTTGAAAAACTTGGGGAAAAGAAAACCCAAAAAAGAAAATTTAAAAACCTGAAGTAGGGGAAAAAAAGGTTTTTAAAACCCGATTGGGGTGGTTTTAAAAAAAGAGGGAAAATTTAATTTTTTCCCAAAGGGACGGGGAGCTACTCCCCTCCATATATTTTCCCATACAAAAAGGGAAAATCCAATGAAAAAAAATACAATTTTTCTAGGGGCGTTTTATTTTTTACACTGCGGGGGGGAAGTTTTAAAAAAGCCAATTTGGGGATAGTTTTTTTAATTCTTAAATTTTTTCTATGGGGAAAGGGGACAGCGTTTTTTACTGAAGTAAGGGGGGTGCGTTCTTAAAACTACAGGCGCACTCAAAAGTAAGGGGGAAACACCTCAAATTAAATTTAAGGGCTAAAATACAAAAAATCAAAGGAGCTCTTTAAATACATTGTTATTTCTCTAGTAACATCCAAGCTGATCTACAACTTAATGAATCCATGGGAAATTTTACTCCAGTCCATCTAAAAGCTGCATCAACAAATCTACTGAATAAAATTGTTATACTCCAGTTTCATCCAAAACTGAAACAACAATTGATTGAAATTTCAAATTTTGGGTTTTTACTCCCGTCACATCCAAAGCTGCATCAAAAAATTATAATTTAATACATTGTAATGATTTTAAAACTCCAGTCCCCACCACAACTTCTCTAAACTCTATTAAATGCATTGGATTTTACCTATTCCATCCAAAGTGCATCTACAACGTTTTTTGGGAAAACATTGATTTATACCCCAGTCACATCTAAAGCTGCAACTACAACTCTATTGAATAATTGGATTATACCCTAGACACATTAAAATTGCATCTACAACTCTATTTAATATAAATTGGGTTTTTACCCTAGTCACATCTAAAAACGGCATCTACAATTCCCATTTAAATACATTGTTATACTCCCAAACACCTCCAAAGCCCATAAAAAATTCTATTGGGAATTTCATTGGATTATCCTTTCCCGTCACACCCAGAGCTACATCTACAACTCTATTGAATACATTGGGGTTTTTACTCCGTCACATCCCCAAAAACCGCATTTACTTCAAATTGGGAAAACAAAGTTTTTCTCCCAATCACCTCCAAAACCACATCAACAATTCCCGTTGAATACATTATTTTTAAAAAAAAGGGCAAATCCAAAGTGCATCTACAACTTGTTGAATACATTGGGGTTATACCCTAGTCTTTGCCCAAAAATCCAAACTACAAATCTATTAAATTCATTGGATTAATACCCCCATTCACATCCAAAACTGCATCTACAATTATTAATCTCTTGTTACATCAAAAAATGCATCAACAAATTTTATTGAATTAATTTGGGTTATACGCCAGAACATCCAAAACTGCATCAAAAACCCCTAATGAATTTCATTGGATTAAACTCCAGTCCCTATCCAAAAAAAGCATCTACAAATCTAATGAATACATTTTGGGTTATACGCCCGTCACATCCAAAAATGCATCTACAACTTTTAAAAAATACATTTGGGGTTATACCCCAGTCATATCCAAAACTGCATCAAAAACACTATTAAATAATTGGGTTAAAATTTAGTTTACCCTCCACAGCTGCCATCAACAACTCTATTAAATACATTTGGTTTTACTCTAGTTACATCCAAAGCTGCATATACAACTCTATTAAAAACATTGGATTATAAACCTAGGTTTTTTCCCAAAACTGCATCAAAAATTCTATTAAATTTAAATTTGGGTTTTTTTCCCTAGTCATATCCCAAAACGCATCAACAATTATGTTGAAAACCCTTGGATTTTATTTCCCGTCACATCCCCAAAAACCCCATCAACAATTCTATTGAATACATTGTTTTTAACCCCGTCACATTTTAAAGCTGCCTCTGTATACAACTCTAAAAAAATTTTTTGGTTATACCCTAGTCACATCCAAAGCTTTCATCTTAAAAACTCTAAATTTTAAAAATTGGATTAAAACCCCCCGTTCCCATCCCAAAACTGCATCTACAAATCTATTTGGGAAAAATTGGATTAAACCTAGTTTCATCCAAAAAATTTCATCCCCAAAAAAAAAATTTTATTGAATAAATTGTTTTTATCCATCACATCCAAAGCTGCAAACAACAAATTTTTATTGAATAAAATTTTTAAAACCCTTTTTTAAACTCCAGTCACTTTCCCCCGCTGCAAACAAAACTCTATTTTTAAAACTTGTTAATCTCTATTTCATCCAAAAAACCCCATCAAAAAATTCTATTGAATTCATTGGAAAAATTTTAAATCCAGTCACATCCAAAGCTGCATCAAAAACTCTAATGAATTTTCATTGGATTATATCCAATCACATCCCCAAAAATGCAAACAACAACTCTATTAAATACATTGTTATCTCTTTTACATCCAAAAAAAACATTTTTCAACTCTATTAAAAAACATTGGAAATTTTACCCTAGTCATATCCAAAAATGCATTTAAAAAATTCTATTTAAAAACATTTGATTATACCCTAGTCATATCCAAAACTTCTTTAACCCAAAATGGTGGAAAAACATTGGATTATACTCCGTTTACATCCAAAACCCCAAAAAACAATTCTATTGAATCCCTTGTTATTTCTCCCCGTCCCCTTTTTAAAGTGCAATTTTTTATACAACCTAATGGGGTACATTGGAATTTTACCCTAGTCACATCCAAAAACGCAAACTACAACTCTATTGAATACATTGGAATTTAAAATCTATTTTTAAACCAAACTGTTTTACAACTCTATTGAATTTATTGGATTATACTTAGTTACATCCAAAATCGCATCAACAATTGTATTGAATACATTGGATTTTTACTCTAGTTACATCCAAAACCCCCATCAAAAAATTCTATTTAATTTCATTGTTTACTCCAGTCCCCATCTAAAGCTGCATCTGTATACAACACAATGGGTACATTGGATTATACCCTTTATATCCAAAAACTGCATCTACAACTCTATTGAATGCATTTTTTATACTTCATTTACATCCAAAGCTGCATCAAAAAACTCTATTAAATGAAATTTTTATTTCTTATAAAATCCCAAAACTGCATTTTACAACTCTTTTGAATACATTGGGTATACTCTAGTCACGCCAAGCTGCATTATAACTTATTTAAAAACATTTTTTAAAACTCTAAATCACAAACCCAAGCTGCATCTACAACTCTATTTTAAAACATTGTTTTACCCAAATAACATCCCAAAAACTGCATCACCCAAATCTAATGAATAAAATGGGATTATACTCCAGGGCACATCTAGGGGCTGCATCAAAAAACTCTACTGGAAAAACAAATTTTTATACTTTAGTTTTCATCCAAAAAAATGCCAAAACAATTTTTTTTTTAAAATTTAATACATTGGAATTTTTAATCCCCGTCACATCCAAAAACTGCCCTCAACAATTAAAATTTAAAAACATTGGATTATACTCTAGTTAATTCCCAAAAAAGCATCCAAAAAAATTTTATTGAAACATTGGATTATACTCTATTACATCCAAAATTGCATCAACCATTCTATTGAAAACATTGGGCCAGATTTCCAGGGCCATACAGTTGTCCCCTCTTATTTTTTGTGCAGAAATTTGGGCAATATTTATGAAAAACGTCCACAAAATTAATTTTTGCACTTGGGCGGAAAGCAGAAAACTGATGAGCCCTTTTATACACCCCTCCCATTGTGTTTTAAACCCCCGTCACATCCAAAGCTTCCTGAAAAACAACTTAAAAACTTTATGTTATTCTCCCGTCCCCATTCAAAGCACATTTACAAATTTTGAATGCAAATTTTGTTTCACTTCATTTATATCCAAAGCTGTGTTTATAATTCAACCCAAAAGTATTGTGTTAAAACTCTAGTCACATTCCAAAACCCATCTACAATTTATGTAATTTTATCCTCGAGTGATTTCATGTGGGAAGTATACTGTACTTTAATTTGGAAAAAAATTGCCCCCCACAATGTCAATGTACATTGTAAAAACCTAGGCCCAACCCCAAAGCAATGTACAATTTTACAAAAACAACATCCCCCCACAAAGCAAAGCTACATTGGGACAAACAACATCCACCCACAAAGCAATGAAAATTGTACAACACAAAATTTAACCCCCAATGCAATGCTACATTTTACAACACTAGGGCCCCCCACATTACAATGCAGCAAGTACATTAAAATTAAAAGGAGTTTAGCTTCAAAATGATTTTTCCCTGGGGAAAAAAAAAAAAGAAGAGTTCTGAGCCAGTTTGGATGTGACTAGAGTATAAACCCACAGTACTTAGAGGAGGGGGGTTTTATTTAAATGCTGACCCTCCACCAGTATCATGAGGGGGGGGGGTGCATTATATTTAAATTTTGGGCACAGGGGGAGGGGTGAGGTGATCGGGGGAGGGGAGGGCCCCGGGAGCGTTGGTCTTTTTTTCATTTTGATTCCACAACCAAGAGGGGGCCGCATTCCTCACAATAACAATAAACCCCGCAATGAGGTATCGGGTGGGACCGGGACTGACCCCAGAAAGGCAGAAATTTCCCGGGGCCCCTTGGTCTCTCCATTACCTCTGTGGTAACAATCACCAAAATGGGGGGAAAATTCATAGTTTTTCAAAAACCATTTTTCCTCCCCTTCCCCGAGCCAGAACTTTGCAAATTTTTCCCCCCTACATAGACAGAGAGGGCTTTTATTTTTGCGGGACAATAAAGTTTTTTTTATAATGGTGGGCATTCAATATACTGGGAAAAAGTGAAAAAAAATGAAACCCCTTTCTCGCCCGTGTTGCGGGGTTTGTTTTTAAAATTCGGCAAAAAATTTAAAAGTGTTCTCTGTTTTTTACATCGATTTCGAATCCCTTAACATGGACATGTAGGTTTTTTTTATGTTTTGATGCTGTAAAAAATTCCCCCAAAATTTCAAATTTTTTAAATTTTGGGGGCCGCGGCGCCATTTTCTGTGACCCAAAAACTTTTTTTATACTGACACCTACGGGGCCTGAGGGGGGGGCAGGGTTTTTTGCCCCTCAAAGCCCCTTTTTATTTTCCACCAGTTTAAAATTCCCTGCGACTTTTTGATCCCCTTTTATTTTCCAAAAATTTTAGGGGGCGAGAAAATTTAAACGAAAAACCGCAATTTTTGGGTGTTTTTCTTCCCACAATGTTCACGAACGGGGAAAAAAATAATATATTTTTATGGATCGGACTTTTTCAGGCGCACCGACACCAAATATGGGGAACTTTTATTTTATTTTTGAAAAATGGAAAAGGGGGAGGGGGATTTGGACGTTTAATATTTTAAATTTTTAATACTTTAAAGCATTATTTATTTTTTTTCTTTGAGTCCCCCTAGGGCGCCTCACCACTAGGGGCACCATCACTTATACAGCCTAATGCATTTTTATACAGTAGGGCACTGCAATTTGGGGGTTTTCAAATGGAGCCGGGTTCCTTTCCTTTTACGCGACCGGGGGGGTTTTTACCCGCAACTAGCACCCCAAAAATCCCCTACTGGCGCCATGACAAAATCATTCATCAAATGTTTTGGGGCAGGGGTTAAACCCCGGGGGGTTTTTCGCGCCCGAAAAGTGGTTTATGTCCGCGGGAAAAAGTGTCCTTCGTCAAGGCCCCCCTGGCTTAGGCCGGGTGTCAGCTTTGCCGTGTATGGAGGGGGCGCAGCGCCCTCCCGCCTGACATTGTCCATGTACATGGAAGTGACCGTCAGGAAGTTGTTAATAGTTTTCTATTATAAATCTGCGTCGCCGGAATCGCACTGACCCGGAGAATAAAGAGAACGCCTCTATAGCCACGATGGTAAACCTACACCGGCTGCCCCATGCCTCATATTGTCCAACAACCGAGGAGCGGCCTTCGGAAGGACAAGGAGACACGCCCAGATTGAGCAGCAAACCCGCGAGATCCAGCCATGCACCCATAGGACCATTTGCATCCCCCATCATCCACCGCAGGGACCACATCCCCCATCATCCACTACAGGGACCGCATCCCCCCTCATCCACTGCGGGGACCGCAGCCCCCATCAGCCGCCGCAGGGACCTACCGCATCCCCCATCATCTAGCCGCAGAGAACCTGCGATGCACTCCACTCCCATCATCCACCGCAGGGAACCGCGCATCCCCCATCATCTGCCGCAGTGTCCACATCCCCCATCTATCCAGTCCAACAGGACCCGCAATCCCCGCACATTGCCACAGGGACCGCATCCCTCAATCATACCGCCACAGGAAACCTGTCTTCCCCATCATACCGCCGCAGGGGTCCGCACTCCCCCCAATTCGATCCATATCCCCCCCTCCTCCCCCCCATGAGGCCATTCCCTAATACGTGGCTCTAGGTTTGAAGTAAAGGTCACTGCTCTCATAACACCAAGAAATCCTGACGCGTTTTCTTTACCCTCACAGTAAACCCAGCAGCTGTATATGTGTCCTGTTCTCCCTCCCTGTACTGTCTTTATAAGTGTAATAAATGCATCAGGATTTTAATGGATATAGCCGGGACCAATAACTTTTCTCAAACCAATAGGTTTATTTCAGTGCATTTGTATTTACTCCCATGAGCTCTCGGGCAGACGCCGGATTGTTAATATATTACATTGTCAGTGGCTGGATATATTAGCATGCCCCTTCAATTAACTCTCAGTATCCAGGATAATACTCGGATCCCCATGGGCTGAGGCTCCAGGTCCTGGTAGTGGAACCGCTACCATCTGAGCCACCCACCGACTATAGCTCGACTATATATAATGTATCACACAGACTTATGTTAACAGATTGGGATAAAGAGCAATTCATATTATCGCGTGTAAATTTGGTTCCTGCTCATAATACAAACACAAGATCAGAAATTTTTATGGCATCTAAAAAGACATCTGGAAAAAATTATTGTCGAAATCCGATCTTAAAGGTGTTGTCTCACTACATCTCGCCGGTTCTCGTAGCTATAGCAACCAGTTGCTGGGAAGCCTATCAGAGAGATCAACAGGTCTGTAGCTATAGCAAACCAAGATGCTGCCACCAGCCTATCAGAGAGAGACAAACAAGGTCTGTAAGCTAATACGACCTGATGCAGCCCATACCAAGAGGGGATATACTAGGACTAGATAACAACTAAAAGACATATGTTGCCAAAGTGACTGTTATTCGCAAGATCTTCTTAACATAAAAAGCAGCAATCCCTGAGTGAGGACAACCCTTGTAAAGAACAATATTGCCGTTTTTTTCCCCGTTGTGACAGACACTAAAAATGTTCTAGATCCTTCCGTGGTTAAAATCCATAATGAACATCTGGAGAGAAGGATCACTGAGACGACCCCAAGAGGGAGCTTTCAGATGCAACAATCGAGAGGTGTAGAACGTTGTAACATCCGAGGAAAGGAACCACGAACTTCTCCCAATCCTTTTCTACTACAAAGAGAGTTTCTCAGTAAAATATCCTCTATCCCTGATGTCCTAGTCTGAGTAATTTATATGATACAATGTGGATGTGAACTCCGATATTTCAGGTGGGCCAGCGCAGCTCAACTAAGAGTCAATCAACCATCGATTTCACATCAATGCAATTGGTCTCTGAACACAGAGAATCGCAGCAATTTTACCGGAGAACACCCGAGATGAGAGACTATACATTTATGGGAGATCCTATAGAAATGATCCAACATCATCACCCAATAGATTCCAGTCACTGAGGGAGATGAGCTGGAACATTCATATCTGGACTACATTGGTTTCTCTCAGGGTTACAACAGATGGGAGGTGAGTTTATTAGGAGATCATCCCATTTATCACTGGAATGGATTTTAAGTGCACTTCAGAAACACAAACGGTAGACAGGAAAGGGACGTATATTTGCTATACTTGCGTAAATTAATAGGAGAATAAAATACTTTCCAAACATATGAGATCAGCGGCCATTCACCTTCGGGCAGAAAAACATCGATGCGAGGCGGAATGATGGAGGGAATGATGGAGTTCTCGTTGTATCTTTGCAGTTATTGAGATTGGGCAGAAAATGAGACACACTAAAACAAACATTGGTTTTGTAATGGTTTTCTTCTTTTTATTGAGATTCTGACACTAATTAGAGACACAAGACAAAACAGTAACTTTTACGCAATTGTAAGACCTCCTAATGATGAGGGACAGAGCTGGATGAGAAGAGCTCTGGGGCTTTCAAAGCCGTTTTTTTCCTTCGTTTCTTATAATCTTGTTTATTAGATTAAAAAAACAAAAAAACAACAACAAAAAAAAACTACTGAGATATTAAGAATACTCAGTGAAAATAGATGTGAACAAGATTAACGGGAAAGATTAACAGGAAAAAGAGAAAGAAATTTATGAACGTCTTTTAAGGACGTGGTCGAATAATTCCCACATCCGATGGAAGAAAAGCTTTACGTCATTTTTATCCCCAGAATAGAATAATTCTGGAGTGTGAGATCCCAGATAATTGTAAAAGTTATTGAATTTATAAAGAAATGAAAAAAAGCAAAACCGATTTTATTCACTTTATCACTAAAAAGAAACAAAAAGACGAATGAGACTACACTCTAATCTCCTACAACAGATAATTATTTTATTATTAACAACAAGGAAATCGAACAAAAATATTGTAATAAGTTTCAACAAAGAAATTTAATCCCATAATAATAATATATCTTCTTACATAAATTCATTAGAGGAAATCCAGATATAAAACCTCAAATCCCTGCGATATCTTCTTTAATGAAAATAGTAAATAATACTTTACAGTCTATTTTAAACTTAATAAGAGAAGATAGATCTTCACAACAGATGTGTCCTTGATGAATGTAGCAGATTGGTGTGATGACACATGTTTACTGATAACAGCTGGGAACTTGCTATTCCACAAATTAAGTGAACAGGGTAGCTGACTCCCAGAATCCCGGGCCTGGAGCTCCAGCAGCCGCAGCTTCAATCTCCTGTTCATAGTGTAAGGGAGCGGAGAAGGGTCGTCTCTCCATTGCGGGCCAGGTAGAGTACACTGCCCCGGGGGGCCCCACGATCTCAGGGGGCCCTACCCGGTCAGCAAGCGGCCAGTACCGCCTACCCTGCCCAGTGGAGCGACAGCCATGCTCTGCCGGCGGCAGCCGTGATTCGGGTCCTGAGGCGCCGCTTCGAGCGTCGCCGGGGGAGGCTGGGGTTTTCCCCCTTGGCGGGTCCCGAGTACCGGCGGCGCTCTGCGGCCCCCACCATCGCTTCCGTCGCTGCACGGTCGGTGTCACATTCCCAGCCATGCAGCCATCACGGCCAGCCAGCCTGCAACCACGCGCGAATTCGCAAAGCAGCGGCCGATGCTTGTAACAGCTGGGGATCTTCTGCATCCTGACTTCATGCTGCCCAGGATGCCGCGGGGCAGGCCGCGATTTGATGACATCATCAGCGCGCTCTGCTCCGCGGCCCCCCGCACTTAACCTGGCTGAGACGCCCAACCCACGGCTCGGACGGAGCGATGGAGAAGACGGAGGGAAATCAGGTGAGTAACAGTTTTTGATTTAATTTATTTTTAACTACTAGCACCCCTAGCCTCGCCGACCTATATACTAGCCCTTCCTGCTGCGGCTATATACTGCCCTGCTTGCCGGCTATATACATTGCCCTGCCTCCCATATACTTCCTGCCGTGCCCATATACTGCCCATGCCCTACCACCTATTATAGCTGCCCATAATACTTGCACCCTGCCTGCCCATATACTCCCTGCCTGGCTATATCACTGCCTCTGCCTAGCCCGTATACTGCCCCTCCTGGCTATAACTGCCCTGTTCTGGCTATATACCTGCCCTGCCTGACCGTATACTGCCTGCCTGGCCATATACTGCCTGCTACCAATATAACTGCGCCTGCCTCCCTAGTTACATACACCCCCCCCTGCCTCCAATTTTACCTGCCCTGCCTGGCCATAATACTGCCCTGCCTACTATATACGTCCTCCGCCTGCCCTAATTACTGCCCTGCCTAATTAACTGTCCATTATTCTTATGAGGGGATAATACAGGAAGGCCCTACAATCTATGGGGGAGAAAGTACATACAGGGGGCCTACAATGCTACAGGGGGCATCATATCTTACCTACATGGGCCTGTATACCGGACCTACTTAATGGTGGGCAGCATTACTAACCTACTTACTAAATGATGGGGCGCCCATAACATAGGTGGGAAATCGTAAGCGTAGTGCTGATAACAAGTGAGGATTCTAAGATGTTTTGTGCGTTACACACATCTGCAGGGACGAATTGCTGGCGGACATGCTTCCATGGTGGTCTGGCGGAAGGATATGAAAAGGGAAAAAGAACGATTCATAGAACGAAAACTGATCAGACAGGACGTCTCGCGGTGAGTCCGCCTGGTGTCCAGCGGTTATTTTTCTTCTATATTTGATCAGTGCTGTGGTCTCTGATCAAGGTAATGGTGACGAAAGCTGTAATGTTTATATTATCTGTTAACGCGAACGGTCCCTGAGCGGAGAATCTTCCGGGCTCCAGTGCCCAGATCACAAGCTCCCATCTCCGTTCTCACCTCCTGATCCTGCAGCCTGGATGTCCCCCGCAGTGTGGGGGCCTCAGCGCCCTGTAATCTCAACCTGGCCAGCTCCGCGCTTATACAACATTCTCCGATAGAGGATCCTAGAGGTATGTGGTGACTGAGGAAGTTTGTCCGGACATTACGTTCATTCTAACCCTCTGGAGAAACAACAGAAATATACAATTTTTCTATTAGTAAAATAAATCCATCACAATCAGTTTCCACGCAGCTGAAATCCACAGAAATGTATTCGCGGATATAACATCAGCCCCAGGTTCCATAAGGGATAAAATGAACCGGGAGTTCATGGGTTTAAAGTCTTGTGGGGTGAGGAGTTTGCGCCTCCCTCCCTGATAGACGACCGTATTGCAGCTTTGTATTCAGGCCCCGTTCCAGTCACATTTGCAGAGAGCGTCTATCACTGACGAGGGCAACATTGTAGCCACGTCCAGTGACGTCGGAGAGGGGGGGAGGGTAGAGCGAGGAGGGGGGGTCGGGCCTGGTTGAGGAGGTGATTGGGGAGGCGGAGGATTTCTGGCAGACATTGTGGTCGTCCGGTTTCCATCACAATGCGAGTCTTCTGCTGCCCCCTGGTGAGACATCCTCGCTCATGGGCATGAGGACTCCGGAGCTTCCCGGACATTTTCTGGCTTCTCCTCATTTTGTAGGAAATGATTGGATAGATTCAAGAAAAATCTGATTCTGATCCCGAAGAAATTCCCTCTCATTGACTGAATGGTATTATAAAGTCCTGTTCCCGCCCAAATTGGCTTCAGAAAGCGGGAAATGAGCCGAGAAGGCGGCGAAGTGAGAGACACAAGCGGGAGCCGTCATTCCCCTCTGTAAAGGATGCTTCCCACTATATATACAGCGGAGAGAGGAGGGATTCGTATGAAACAGACTCTGGGATATTTCCTCTTACAGTTCGGTCCACATCCAGATTCATCTGTATGTAAATACAGGTTCAGAGGTCCACTGCTCCTCCAAGCTGCCCTATTGGGCTGAATAATCAGCTTTCTTATGGGCATGGTGTCTATTCACACTGTAGGGAAGTAAGAGGAGGGTGAGGGCAGTAGTGTAGTGGGGGAGGTACAGTGAGAGGATGAGGGGCCAGTAGTGTTTGTGGGGGAGGTTACAATGAGGAGGATGAGGGCAGTAAGTGTATGGGCGGTAGGGTACAATGTCGGAGTATGGAGGGCAGTATGTATGCCGGGAAGGATGGATGCGGCTCATCTACCCGGGACATAGCTCCACCCACAGTCAGAGCACTGTTAATCCATTAGGGACCGGAGACTGCAGCGCGCACTGGGGGACGGGGCTCACACCTCCCGGAGCTGTGCGGGAACATCACAACGTGCCGGTCACCGGAGCAGGCTTCCAATCTATCAGCGGAGCCGGCGCAGGCCCTTACAGCTTACTCCCATAGAAATTGTGGGCGGCTCTGAGAAGAGCCCTTTGGTTGTAGATGAAGCGGGAAGAGACTTACCTCCGAAGCGTAAGAGTGCGGGCCCTGGCGCTTGAACGCGTACACCACGTTCCATGGCGGTGACGGTCTTCCTCTTGGGCGTGCTGTGTAGGTGACGGGCGTCCCGGATGACGTTCTCCAGAAAACTTCATGGACCCCGCGAGTCTCTTCATAGATGCAGGCCGGAATAGATCGCTAGACGCTCCCCTGCGAGCTAGACGGCGGATGCAGGCTTAGTGATGCCCTGGATGTTATCCCGTCAGTACCTTCGTGTGCCGCATCTTGGCCCGCCCTTATACCAAGAGACCTTTTCCCTCCTTTTATATGCCGCGTCCAGACATCTTCAGCGAAAGTAATCAGAGACTGAATGGAGATCCGCAGCCCGAGTCCTGTGCTTATAAAGAGCACGGGCGGACCTAAGAGTAACATGCAGTTGAATGACGTATTCGGAGGGCGGAGTAAGGAGGGAGGCGCGTTTACTACACGATAAATTTACAACCTATTTGCCCTCACTCCAGCGCTTGATGTTTGATTTGAATTTCCCGCTCTTTCTCCTTTTCTCGCCGCAATATTTTCTGTTTTCTTAATTTGACAAAACCATAAAAACTACAAACTGAAGTTTCAGGAAAGCGCGGAGCGATCAGAGGCGTCAACCGGGACTAAATCGGAGGAGAGATACCCGCGAGAAACGGCCGAAAGTGCACAATATAACGGCATATACGGAAAGGAGAACAACCCGCAAGCAATAATAAAGAGAAATAGGATTTGTCATTATTTACTATTTGTTTTCCTTGTTTTTTTTTTCTCTCTAATGAATCAGGATCTCAGATACGCTTAGTCCCCCGACAGTCCCTCCCCCCTATAGTTATAAATAATTCTATAAGACTGCGCTGCATCCATCAGAGACTTTCTCTCCCATAGTGTCATTATCTAACGGTCCCTCTTCTACTATTTACTCGCCCATGTCAATCAGCTATCCGACAGTGACCACAACCCTCTGATGTGTACCAGATCCCGTCCCCATCTACTCCAGTAACAAGTCCCATCCCGGCTCATCCGGCGCTGCCCATTTTGTTGCTGCCGAGATACATTCGTATTTTTCAGCTCAGTAAACTCCACACAAGATCTACTTGATACTTGTTAAAGAACGCAGGTAAACAGTCCGGTGTCGGATGGAAAGTGGAGATCTGGATGAATATCGGGCCAAAACCATCGCAGCTCCATAGTGTCTGCGGCCCCTAGGTTGCGAGACACAGAATGGAGGCTCCTTCTCATATCGACAAGCTTCCCCTATCGAGACTATAATAGAGCAGACCCCGGAACAAGCAAAATCCCCCAAGCTGTAAACGAGGAATGGACGGATTTATCAGTCTGCACCAGTCCCCGAGTCCCTCTAATGATAGTCCCAGCCAACTGATAGAACAGGAGCCCTGAGTGATAGAACCCTAGTCTCCGTCTATTACTGTCTATTCAGTTTCTGCACATAATCCCATCTCACAAGGGTAGGAACCTGCAGCTCTTGACTGAGAGGCATTTCTCACTGTATACCTCGTAGAGGCGCCAATAGAGCGACATGCAGCAGCGGTTCAGCATCAGCAATCGGATAATATATGAAAATTTATGTTGTCGAGAAATGACAAACTGATTCTTTACTCTGTCTAACCAATATGTACTAAGTAAAACGATGGGTTGATGATTTTTCTGTTTTTATATATTTTTATATGTTTTTTGTATTATTATTTTTACTTTTTTCTGACTTGCATTTCAATTTATCTTGGATAATAATAATTATAATGAAATAATAATAGTAAAAAACATATTTAAATAAAACTACCATTTTTATAATTTATTTTTAATTGCCTTAATTGTATTTCATTGAATATTATCTCTCTTTATTTCTCACATCTTTCTTTGTTCTATCTTTCTTTGTTTGCTGTTTCTATAAATAATACTTTTACATTGCCGTAGATCTCTCTCCAGCGTAGAAGGTCTCTTCTATTGTAGACTGCGGACTCCTCCGTCCGGTCAATCATAATTTTAGTAGACATGGACTAAATTCCTGACATCTGCTACTTTTCGCGATCTATTTTCACAGAGAAGCCGTATATTCCCTGCTCCAGACCGCTGCCCTCATAGTGGAGGTCACATATATTATCTCCTCTCCCTCCAGTTTAGCTCTAGGTTTCGTGTCCATCAGTATCTCGAGCTATCTGATTTACATAGGAAAGGCGTCGGGACGCCCCTAACGTGTCGTAATAAACAATAAAGCGATGATTTATACATAAAATTTCAGAGGCTTAATCCGAGGATTTTCTTTTAAATGATCAATAAGGTTTGACTTAAAAAAAAAAAAAATAAAAAAAAAAGAAAAAAAAAATAAGGATTGATAATATTCCTGAAACTGTTTTTCTTCGTACACATTTGGCTTTTTTAAAATTATTTTTTTGCTTTAATTTAATTCCATCAAACATTGAGAATAGAGACTAACAAAAACAGCTTGGATGCAGAATAACGGACGATGGAAATGGGCCCCACAAGAGGGCGCCTGAGGGAGTTGATTAACCCCGGACTGCAGCAGGGATTTTACCAATGACATACATGTTATTTATTGTTTATCCCTGTTTTATACAAGATAAATCGAGAGACATGTCCCAATACGCAAGTGCCAGTTTTTTTGGTCTATTTTGCGCCAAAAATACTCTTGATGCAATATTCTCGATATAAATGGGCTCTCATAGACCAAACAAAAGGGGCCCTTAAAGCCGGTACACACAATTTTTTAATTTCGCCCAAAAGAAAAGGGTTAAAACAACGCACTGACAAGCTTTTCCAATGACTTTTCCCCTTATTTCCTGCCTTTTCTAACCTTTCTAAAATGTTGGGCATTACTAATGTTCCTAAAAATCCATAATGCCCAAACCACAGAAAGGAGGCAAATAACCCTTTTAAACTCCAATTAAAGGGAAAAAACAAACCCCCACTTTTATACACTCAGGCGCAATTTTACACTGAAACGAGAAACCGACAAATTGACTTGACGCGCCTTTTCCCTTTATACATTTCCCATTAGGGCTTCACCCAAATTTAAATTTTTTTTTTTTTGGGACCAAAAAACTAATGAAAAACCCCTAATTTTCTAAATAAACCAACTTTTCGTGCACCAAAAATAGGCGCATCGACACTTTTTAAGGCGCCTTAAAAGTAGGCACATTAAAAACCAAACAGGGCACCACAAGCCAAGGGATTTTTTGGGCAAAGGATTATTTAAATTCCGGGGCACTATACCCTCATTTAAAAGCCCCTTTAAAACTGGGGTGAGGCGCCTCTTCCTCTGACAAGTCATCCCTTTAAATTTCCCAAAAAGGAGTCCAGGGACCAAAAAGGGGTCTAGAGGAAGGGCAAATGTTTCTGGAATGGAGGGAGGGAGTCTAGGAAAGGGGGGCAAACCGGGGGGGCTTAAGGGGGAAAAAAAGAGACTGGAGAAGGAAAGAAGAGTCTGGAGGGGAAGGGAAAAGAAGAAGTGTGGAAAGGGGGAAATTTAAGGGGAATGCGGGGATAGGGGAAGTGAGTTAGGGGAAGAGGGTCTAAAAAAGGAAAAGGGGGCAGAGGGTTCCAGGAGAAGATTGGAGGTTTGGTAGAAAAAGGGGGCTGGGAAAGGTAAAAGGGTGCTTGGAAAGGGGGCAAAATATACCTGTTTGGGGAAAACAGGGAAAAAGGGATCTGGGGAAGGGAAAAGAACAGAGAAACTAGAGGGGGAAAGGAGCCCGGGGGAAAAAGAAAAAGGGGAAAAGGGGTAAGGGGAAAAGGGGACTAAAGGGGGGCAGAGGGGGCAAGGGGGGGGTGGGGGGCAAAAAATGAGGGGAAAGGGAAGGGAAAAAGAAGGGTCTGGGGGGGAAAAGAGGGGTCTTGGAAGAAATGAAGGGGGCAGAACAGGGGGGAGAGGAGCCCAGGGGGGGGGACAGAGGAGAAAATATAGGGGGACAGAGGAGACTAAAGGGGGACAGAGGGGAAAGAGGAGGTGATAGAGGGGGGGAAAAAAAAAGAGGGCTAGAGGGGGGGATTAAAAGGGGGACAGGGGGAGCTAGAGGGGGGCAGAGGGGCCCAAGGGGGACAGAGAAAAACTAGAGGGGACAGAGAAGACGGGGGGAGGTTGGGGGCAGAGGATCTGGAAAGGGGGGCAGGGGGAACTAGAGGGGGACAGAGGGGAAAACTAGAGGGGGACAGAGGAGTCAAATAGGGGGGCAGAGGAGACTAAGGGGGGAAAAAGGAGCTAGGGGGGAAAAAAGGATCCCGGAAAGGGGGGCTGAGGATCTGGGGGGGGACAGAAGGAAAACTAGAGGGGGACAGAGGAGTCTTTAAGAGTAATTGCAATGTTGCTTTCCTTTCACCTTTTCTTTTTTACAGAGATGATTATCTTTAATTTTTTGTGTATTCAAAAAACTCGCTACCCAAATTTAAAAAATAAGGCTGACTAAATCCCAATTTTTCGGGGTGGGGAAGTGTCCGAAAGAAATGATCCCAAATCCACCTAAGCCACTCCAAAAATTTAAAAAAAGTAATTTAGCGAGAAGTGGGGAGAGGTGGGTTATTATTTTTATTTTTAATGTGGGCCCCGGGACCTACCTGCGGGGGAAAACCATATACCTACCAAGAGGCCTAAAATCTATCAAAAGGGGAACTCTATACCTTCCTACTTTTCGTAATTAAACCTTTTTATACCTACTTTTTGGTTATATAATAATTTTCCTAAAATAACCGAGGGGAAACCAATAAAAAACCCACTAAGGGGCCCTACCTACCTAGCTGCCTTAAAAAAAAAGGGGGCTTTAAACCCCAAAAAAAGGCTACCTACATAATGGGGGCCTACTTAAATTAAATAATTGGGGAAAAGGGGGGGCTTTTTCAAATGGGGAAGTAATTTTCCTGCCTATCTACCTATCCCAATGAGGACTTTTCAAACCCCCCTCCCAATAGGGAAAAAAACCAATTTAAAAGAAAGATCAGCCTAAAACTCTCTAACTAATTTTAAGGTCTAACCAACCAAAAAGGTGCATCAACAAACTCCCTGCCTAATGTACTGCTGCCTAATATATGAGTATGTACCTGCCTGCCATTTTGGGTTTGGGTTTTCCTATTTACCTATGGTGGAACATAGGGTCTAAATCATCGGGAGCACTTCACTTTTTGGAAATAAATTACTTGTAAACTATGGATGGAGTTTTACAGAGGGGGGAAATAGAAAATTTGGGGAAATTGGGAAAGCACCTAAGACAGGGCAGAACACCGGGGGGCGGGGGCGAACTAAGAAGCCCCCCAAACAAACTTTGGATCCCCTCCCCCCCCCCCCCCCCCACCTCCCTGCCACCCATGTACCAGGACATCTGTTAATAATGAATAATACAAGGGCAAATACCTCACCATACATATCACCATCATACGCACCAATCAAACCCACAAACCCAAAACCCAAATTACCAATAACGCATACAAAGGACCTATTATACCGCCAGAACACAACCCAAAAATTTAACCACCCAAAAGTGACTGAATAATCCCCTAAAATATACTGACTACACAAAACCAATCGTCTAATAATAATAATAATAAAATAAGTGACCATATAGTAGTATAACCATGACTCGGCTCGCAACTTATATTACCTCCATACAGTGACCATATAGGGGTAGACCCTTGTACACAGACCTGCAACTGTATATTCCCTCCTTACGGCCATATATTTAGACACCAGTTACACAGGCCTACAACTGTATAAAACCCCCATACAGGACCATAAGGGGAACCCCATGTACCAGGCTCTGCAGACGTATATTACCCCATACAGTACCATATATGGAAAACCCCATGACTCAGGCTCTCGACTGTATTTTCCTCCATAAAGCACCAATGGTAGACACCAGTACACAGGCCTCCCGACGATATAACCACCAACAGTACATAAGGGGTAAACATGTACACAGGCTCTGCAGACGTATATTACCTCCATCAGTGACCATAAGGGTAGATAGCATGTACACAGCCGCAACGTAATTCCTCCAACATGACCAAAGGTAGAACCATGTACAACTCTGCAACTTATATAACCACCTTACATGACCAAATATTGTAGATACCATAAAACACAGGCTCTCAGATTTTATATTACCTCCATACATGACCATATAGGAAAGACACCATGTATACAGCTCTGCAACGTATTTTACCACCAAAACAGTGCCCCAATAGGGGTAACACCATTTAACAGGCTCTGCAGATGGTTTTTACCTCCAACATGCCCATATATTTTAGACCCATGTACACAGACCTGCAGACTGTATTTTAACCTCAAACATACATATAGGGAGACACCAGTGTACACGGGTTTCGCAGACTGTTAAAACTGCCATACAGTAACCATATAGGGTAATAGCTGACACACCTGTCAGACATATAAGTGATTACATGCAGTTACATTTTGGGACTCACATTTACGTCTCCACCATCGTTGATTTTCCCCCTTTTTCTGCATCCTGTCCAGACCTTTCAGATACTTTCCCCGCCATTTGTCCCTGAAATTTTAAACACAAAACTAAATCCGACTTTCCCACACCTGGGGTATTCACAGCAGGGGGACTGTATAGCGGGCTAGGGGCTGTAAGGCGGGCTAGGGGGGGTATAGGCAGGCATAGGGGGTATGGCGGGCATATGGGGGGGTAAGGCGGCATATGAGGGGGAAAGGGCAGGCAAATGGGGAATAGGCGGCATATAAAGGGGTAAGGCGGGAAAATATGGGGTATAGCAGGCATAGGGGGGTATAGGCAGGAATAGGGGGGTATAGGCAGGCATAGAGGGGTATGGGAAGGCATTAAAGGGGTAAAGGCAGCATATGGGGGGGTATGGCAGGCATAGGGGGGGTATAGGTGGCAATGGGGTATAGCACAAGGGGGAAAATGCACATAGGGGGGTATGGAACATATAGGGGGGGGTATAATCAACCATGGGGCTGTAAGCAGGCATATTGGGGTAGGAGCAAATAGGGGTATACGGGCATATGGGGGGAAAGGGCAGCATAGGGGGGGTAAGGCAGGCATAGGGGGGGTTTATGGGCAGCATATGAGGGGGTAACGGGCAATGGGGGTAAGGCAGGCGTAAGGGGCTATGGGCAGGCACAGGGGAAATTTTAAATAAAAACATTACCACCTTTGGTCCCCCCCCCATGCGCCGCCGCTCCTGTCGCTGCTCTCCCGCGCTCTCCCTTTCGCCGGGCGGCGGGGTATGTACGTCCCCGCGCCGCCCACGGCCCACAAGCGCCGGCGGGGGATACGAGCGGGTGACGGTTCCTACTGCTAGCTCCCCAGCCTCCTCTAACGCTGGGCCGGGGCCCGGCTTTCAGGGGGAGATGCCCGGGGGCCCCACTCCCCCGCCCCACATAACTGTTAATTCATTCCCGGGGGGACCCGGAGGGGCTTACCGGGGAAAGCGGACCGTAGCAGCGGCCCCGGACCCCCCTAAGCCGGGGGGCCACTGCAACTGCTACCCCCCACCCGGAAGTTACGCCCCTGGGGGGGAAAAGCTGACAACGCTACGGGGGCCGGGCTCCCCGGGGCCCAGCTCCCCCTCCTCAGAACTCGGGGCCCTCCGGCCCGCGCTTTAGAACGGGTTTGCCTGGCCTACAGAGAGGACGCTTTGAGCTCTTCTCTCAACCCCGTTATTCTAAGGGCCTTTAAAACACCAGGGGATCTGCTCCACTGAACTGGGCACATGAGGACATCATATCATTGCACAAGGCCAGAACTGGGGTGGGCCCCCGTCACATGGGGGGTCGTGAAGACAATAGACATTATCTATAATACTAATGGACACTACCCCAAGCCCAACAACCTACATGGGGCCCACCTAGAACCACCGCAAAGCCGCGACCTTATAGCCCCCGTGACCTACCCTTTGCCGCCTATTTATGGGGCCCCTAAACTTACCTAAAGCCTGCCCATCTTTTTGGGCCCTCATAACTTACCTAAAGCCTGCCGTATGGGGGGGGCCCCTAACTAACTTCCCCAATTGCGCTGCAGCCCCTACTTGGGCAACGGGCACACTTACCCGCCCGCCCTCCGCCCTGTTCCCGCCCCACAGATACTCACCCCCCCCCGGGCTCCTGTCTTTTTGTGTTTTCTCTGCTGGCCATGCACCGCTCCCACCACAAGGGATGCGCATGGGCCCCTTCCCTGTTAAAGGGCTACATGCCGGGCCCCTGACCCCAATTAAAGGATTACTTCTGCTGATCCCGCTGGAATCCCCTTTTTTTTTTTTTTTTTTTTTTGTTGTTCCCCAGCCTCTTGCTTGCACATCCTGCTACGTACCTAGCCCGTCTGAATTCCTCTGTCCTCGTGCCAAGCCCGTGTCAATGCAACACTTCCTGTCTGTCTCTGACTACTGCCTTCCCGTTTGCCTGTACCTGGCCGCACCTCGGCTGCCACCGCAAGTCAACCACGTCAGGGGTAGCGACCCGCCACAGCAAGACCATCCCGCTTTGCGGCGGGCTCTGGTGAAGACCGGGTCCCACTTAGATTCCGCTCCGTGGCGTGGCTCTCACCATCGCTTGCGGCGGTCCAGTGGATCCACAAGTCCAGTGTTACAGTAGGATCCAGCCATGGATCCCGCCAAAGTGCCGTTGCCTAGTGTGGTGGACCTTACTACCATCGTGGGGCAGCAATCTCGGCAACTGGCTCAACAAGCACAACAGCTGAATCAATTGACGGCCATGATGCAGCAGTTCATCTCCTCCCAACAGTAGCCTCCGCCACCTCCTGCAGTTCCTCCTCCGTTAGTGGCTCCTTTGACTCCGGTGGGTCCCAAGCTCCAGCTGTCTCTGCCTATAAAGTACGAAGAAGACCCGAAACTCTGCAGGGGGTTCGTTACCCAATGCACTATGCATGTGGAGCTGATGGCCGACCAGTTCTCGACCGAAAGATTTAAAGTGGCGTTTGTCATCAGCCTGCTCTCCGGGAAAGCCTTGGAAGCTTTTGGTAGGGAAAAGCACTCCGTGGTAAAATACGTATAGGAGGTGCAAGTCAAAAATATAAGTCCAAAGTATAGATAAATTGACTGCACACTCAGTAGATTTGTTGCAAAAGTACAAGAACAATTTTAATTGCAAAGTTCACTACAGGCTCCGGTGACAGACAACTAAATGTGACTATGAGGACGTTTCGATCATCAGACCTTTTTCAACGAGTCACTAAAAATAAATATATAGAGAAAAATATATAGTAAATAAATACAAAAGAAAAACATATGAAAAAAACATGTGAAAAAACATGTAAAAAAAGAAAATAAACATTCAAAAATATACAAAATCCATAGCAACACAACATATACAAAGTATATATACACAGGAAATAAATATATACATATATACATAGTAACTTGAATAAGGTTACAGCTCAAAAATAAAGATAAATCAGTATAGAGTATTGTCAAAAAAGCATCTATTCTCACCAGCAATATATATTAAATAAGGTATGGAGATCAGCCCAATCAGCATCCATGCTCACCAGCGATATATATATATATAATATATATATATATATATATATATATTAATATATATATATATATATATATATATATATATATATATATATATATATATATATATATATAAAATTACATTAAGTAAGGTATGAATATCAGCCCAACAATGGTAATATATCAAATAAACAGAATATGTAGAAGAGATTGCCATATAATAACATAGCTGTTCCGCCCTATTACACCCTACAATGCAGGACTTCCCTATTGTAACGGGCCTGGATTGTGGATCCACTGAGCCACCGCAAGCGATGGCGGAAGCCACACCAGGGAGCGGAGTCTAAGTGGAACCCGGTGTTCACCAGATCCCGCCGCAAAGCGGAATGGACTTGCTGCGGCGGGATTCCACCAGGTCGCTACCCCTGATGTGACTTGCTTGCGGTGGTAGCCAAGGAATAGTGCGGTACAGAATCGGCAGGCAAACTCGTAGTCAGGGACGGGTCGGAAGGTCGGGGCAGGCAGCGAAGGTTCGTGGTCGGAGAACGTAAGCCGGTTGGACTGGTACACAGGACAGACAACCGGAACGTAGAAAAGGCTTCCTTGCATAGGTACGGGCACTATGGAATCGGCGAGGGGCCGGAAGAGGTGGAGTGTATATATAGGGACAGCGGCAGGTGTTTTCAATTATGGGCGTGCTGGCCCTTTAAATCTGCGAGAGCCGGCGCGCGTGCCCTACGGGGCCGGTGCGCGCGCACTGGCCGCGCACACAGTCCAGAGCAGGGTCAGGTGAGGAGGAAGACTTCCTGGGACGGGGGTGCACACGGGACGCGGCGCTGCCCGCACCCTGTGTGGCCTGCGTTAACGGCCAGCGAGTGCGCCTGCAGCCCGGACCCCGGGCTGCAGCGCCACTCGTGACACCTATAGGGTAGACTGGAGGAAAGAAGAAAAATGGGCCGTAGCCCAGGTGAGTAAAGGAGCCGGTGCATGAGGAGACAAGGTGAGTGAATAAATAGCGGCGGTGATCCCGGCCGTTCCTGTTGGAAAACCGGAAGTTGATCGGCATGTACGTCATTTCCGCCACTAGAGGAGTATGGGAAATGTAGTTCTAAAGCAAGTGAGCAGAGAAGAGCGGCGCATGCGCACTAGAGGCGCGGCGCCGAGAGGAGCACAGAGGCAGGAAGACAATGAATATACGTAGCCAGAGAGTTACAGGGAATAAGGTATAGATCAAACAGTAAGGAAGTATATTTAAAGATGCAGTATCTATATCCATAAGGACTGAAAAAGTAAATGGGCTAGAATAGTAAGTAATACAGTATTAGATATAGAACAAGGCAAAGGAATCAGAGAAAAAGGAAAGGAACATAGGAACTAAAAAATAAATAGTCAAGAAAGTGTGAGAAAGACACCAAACAACCAAAGAGTATACATTAAGGAAACAAAGGCAAGGATAAAATTAACAAATAAAATAGAAGAGATGTCAGAAAAGACCAAGTAAAAAAAAATATACAGAAAATAAGGTAAAAATAGAATAGATATATAAATGATAAACAGAAAAAATAGAGAAAAAAAACACCATAAAAATAAAAATAAACAGAAAGAAAACTCCGCTAAATCTCACCCTGATGACATGCTGCACTACCATAGCTGAAATGAAAAGGAGAAATATATAATTAGTATAAAATTAATAATGTGCAAGATATCAAAACATGATGCTGCATTCCCTGTTTAGACCCTGAGGATGAAGGGTATTGAGTCTATGGATCCATTGCGACTCTTTTTGCTTAAGTAAGCATTGGTGATTACCCGCTCTGCGGGGTCTTATAAGCTGCTCAAGAATTTGGAACCGCAGTTGAGAGACATTATGACCTGCTTCCTAGAAGTGCGCTGGAATTGGCAACCAGGTTTTGCCACAACCGATGGAGGACTTATGACTAGAAAGCCGGTCCTTCATTCGTTGTGTAGTTTCGCCTATATAAAGGAGACCACATGGGCATTTTAAAGCATAGACCACGAATGTACTATTACACGTAAATGACCCTTGTATGTTGTACTTTTTACCTGTCCGTGGGTGTGATATCGTGTCACCTCTAATTATGCTGGAACAATGACAACATTGTAGACAGGGGAAAGTCCCCCGTCTAGGTGTAGAAAAAGTAGACTGAGACTTGACAATTTTTTGTGATCCAATGTCCGCTTTTACAAGTATATCCTTTACATTTTTAGGGCGTTTGGAACAAATAAGAACCGGGTTTTGAACGACCGCAAGTTCAGGCTAGGCCTCACCCCGAAGGTCCCAATGTTTTTTAATTATCTCATGTATAGCTGACATTTTTGGATGGTGTGTATTCACGAATGGAAGTCTTTCAGATTTTATTTTGGTTGATGGACCCATGTCATCATAATTTAATATGTAGTCAGGATAGCCCCTCACATGAAACTTATCCTTCATGGAATTTAACCTGGCTTGCCTCTGTATTGGATCAGAGACTATTCTCATAACCCTTGTAAATTGGGACTTGGGTAGGGCACTTTTTACATGGGTAGGGTGGCAACTTTCATAATGTAATAAATTGTTCCTATCTGTCGATTTTACAAACAAATCTGTACTTAAGGTATTGTTAGGATTTTTGACAATTAGAGTATCAAGGAACGGTAGCTGTTGAGAATTATATTGGAGTGTGAATTGTAATTCAGATCTAACCGAATTAAGATAATCAACAAATTCTAACAGAGATGTTACATCACCATCCCAGATGCAGAAGACATCGTCGATGTACCTTTTCCACATTTTCGCATGTTTTTGGAATGAACAGTTGGAATACACAAACTGTTCTTCAAATTGCGCCATATATGCATTCGCATATGGGGGGGGGGCATATTTGCCCCCATAGCTGTTCCTTGGGTTTGGGCATAGAAAGTGTCCTCAAATAGGAAATAACTTTCCTCGAGCACCACAGTGAGAAGTTCTTTACAACATATTACCTCCTCAGGTGATAAATTCAATTTCTGTAACAAAGATACAGTGGCTTCTATGCCTTTATGATGGGTTATTGATGTATATAGATTACAAACATCCATGGAGACAAGCAAAGTCTTATCTGATAGGTCATTAACATCTCGCAGTAGGGACAAAAAGTGACCTGTATCAAGGAGGTAGGATTTTGTCTCACGTACTAACGGGTAAGGATCTTCTCAAGGAATTGAGAGATTGGGGAAAAAATTGAATTTGTGGAGGCCACAATAGGTCTTCCAGGTGGCTTCGTAAGATTCTTATGTACTTTGGGTAGTATATATAGAACCAGAGTGATAGGATGTTCAGCAATCAAAAAGGAGTATGTGTGCTTATCAATGATGTCCCTAGAAAATCATCTAGTAAATTCTTAATACATGTCCGATTGTAATGCCCTATAGGTGGTTGTATCTGCCAACTGTCTAATGATTTCCTGACGATAGTCTGTTTTGTCCATCACTACTACCGCGCCCCCTTTGTCCACAGGTTTTATCACGATGTTGGAATCATTTTTCAGACTATTAACTGCTCTAACTTCTTCCTGAGTTAGGTTTCTATAGGACCTAAAAAATTCTTGTGAGTGTAATAGTTGGTCAATTTCCCTTTGAATAATTGCAATATAGGTCTCAACTGGATGATAAGAGCGTGGGGGACTATATGGACTATTTTTACGTAGTCCCAAATTTTTTATAGATAAATTACTAGTACAGGGGGTAGTAGAAGTCGTAAGACACATACTACGATTTGAAAAGTGTGCTTTAAGGCGAAGTGACCTATAAAAAGAGCACAGTTCTTGTTGTAATTTAAACGTGTCAAAAAATGGAATTGGACAAAAAGAGAGTCCTTTCTGTAGTACAGTCAATTCCGCTGGAGATAGAATCCGTGAAGAAATGTTAATGACTAAATTGTCATCAGAGTTCATAGATGGCTCACCTGGGAACGTGTTACGTTGGAGGGAAGGGTTACGAGTTCTTCGGCCCGCCCCCCTGAGAGGTCTCTGCCTCTGTATGTTCTTTTTGGCTTGCCTAAAAAAGGGACTCAATTGGTGCGTTGACTTCTATCACTTTCTGATCCCGAACTGGAGTAGTCTCTATATGGACGTGCCGCGTAGTTATTTGGTCTTTGAGTTTGGGAATGCCAGACAGGAACGGCCGGGATCACCGCTGCTATTTATTCACTCACCTTGTCTCCTCATGCACCGGCTCCTTTACTCACCTGGGCTACGGCCCATTTTTCTTCTTTCCTCCAGTCTACCCTATAGGTAAGTCCTGCATTGTAGGGTGTAATAGGGCGGAACAGCTATGTTATTATATGGCAATCTCTTCTACATATTCTGTTTATTTGATATATTACCATTGTTGGGCTGCTATTCATACCTTACTTAATGTAATATATATATCGCTGGTGAGCATGGATGCTGATTGGGCTGATCTCCATACCTTGTTTAATATATATTGCTGGTGAGAATAGATGCTTTTTTGACAATACTCTATACTGATTTATCTTTATTTTTGAGCTGTAACCTTATTCAAGTTACTATGTATATATGTATATATTTATTTCCTGTGTATATATACTTTGTATATGTTGTGTTGCTATGGATTTTGTATATTTTTGAATGTTTATTTTCTTTTTTTACATGTTTTTTCACATGTTTTTTTCATATGTTTTTCTTTTGTATTTATTTACTATATATTTTTTCTCTATATATTTATTTTAGTGACTCGTTGAAAAAGGTCTGATGATCGAAACGTCCTCATAGTCAAATTTAGTTGTCTGTCACCGGAGCCTGTAGTGAACTTTGCAATTAAAATTGTTCTTTTACTTTTGCAACAAATCTACTGAGTGTGCAGTCAATTTATCTATACTCCGGGAAAGCCTTGGCATGGGCTACGCCCCTCTGGGATAGAAGTGATCCATTGATGACGGATCTGCAGAGCTTCCTCGCGGAGTTCCGCAGCGTGTTTAAGGAACCTGCCCGAGCCTCCTCCGCAGAAACCGCGCTCCTGAACCTGTGCCAAGGGGACTCTACCGTTGGGGATTACGCCGTCCAGTTTCGTACCCTGGAGGTGGAGCTGTCCTGGAACGAGGCCGCACTGTGTGCTACTTTCAAGAAGGGTCTGTCGTGGAGAGTAAAGGGTGCGTTGACTGCGAGGGATCTTCCGTCTTCTCCCTCTGAATTCATACACCTGGCCACTCGCATCGACATTCGTTTTGCCTAAAGGGAGGAAGAGCTCCGTCAAGACCGCACCACCCCCTGCTCCCGTCGGCTACCTCGCCAGGTTCCGATGGCCCAGCAGTTCTCGCTGTCTCCCCAGCACTCCGCAGATGTGTAGCCCATGCAGGTCGATAGAGCTCATCTCTCTGAGCAGGAATTATCTCGACGCCTGGAGGGGAATCTCTGCCTGTATTGCGCGAGTCCCAAACACTTCCGCAGAAACTGCTCGGAACGTCCCAATCATTTGGGAAACTCTCGCACCTAGTTTACATGGGAGAGGCGTCCCTAGGTGTGAGTTCCTCCTCTCCACGCCTGTCCATACCCGTGCGGATCATGACGGACATGGGACTTGTTTCAGGCCTCAGCTTTCCTGGACTCAGGCTCAGCCGGGAACTTCATCCATAACGACCTGGTGGAGCAATATCATCTCCCTGTAGTACATCTGGAGAAGCCGCTGGTTATCGCGTCAGTGAATGGAGAGCTCCTGAGTGATTCCATCTTGTATTCTACTCGGCCAGTATCACTCCAGGTGGGAGCTCTGCATAAGGAGAGGATCGAGTTTTATGTGCTTCCCTGGTCTTCTTCAGCGATTCTTTTGGGGTTATCTTGGCTGCAAAGCCATGCCCCTATGCTTGATTGGAGGACGGGAGAAGTCACTCGCTGGGGCCTGGATTGTCGGGATCGCTGTCTGGTAGCACCTGGCCCGGTGCCTCCCGTTCTGCTGGTGCCCCACAAATCCTTGCCTGGCCTGCCTGTGGATTACCGGGACTTTGACGATGTTTTTTCCGAAAAACAAGCTGAGACCCTGCCTCCTCATCGGCCGTACGACTGTCCTATTGTGTTACTACCTGGTACCACACCCCTAGGGGCCGGGTTTATCCTCTGTTGGGACCGGAAACCCAGGCCATGTCGGCCTATATTCAGGAGAACCTCCAGAAGGAACTTATCCGCAAGTCCTCTTCTCCGGCGGGCGCGGGGTTCTTCTTTGTGGAAAAGAAAGATGGGTCAACTACCCATCAACTACCGGGGGCTTAATAAAATTACGGTTAAGAACTGATACCCACTGTCGTTAATCACGGAACAGTTTGATCGGCTCCAGGGGGGCGAAAATATTTTCCAAGCTGGACTTGCGGGGCGCCTACAATCTTATTCGCATCCGAGAAGGGGATGAATGGAAGGCGGCCTTTAACACCCGGGATGGCTACGTCGAATATTTGGTCATGCCCTTCAGACTCTGTAACGCCCCTCAGTCTTTCAAGGGTTCGTGAATGACATTTTCAGAGACCTACTCCATACCTGTGTCGGGGTTTACCTCGATGACATCCTGGTCTTTTCTACTAATGTGGAGATTCATCGCCTCCATGTTCGTCAAGTGCTGGAACGTCTGCGTGCTAACCGACTCTATGCTAAATTGGAGAAACGTTTGTTCCATCAGACAAGCCTTCCGTTCCTTGGTTATATTATTTCAGACAAGGGCCTACAGATGGACCCCGCAAAGCTCTCTGCCATTCTGCATTGACCCAGACCAATGGGCCTCCGGGCCATACAGCGGTCTTCTCCTGATTTAAAGGGCCAGCGCGCCGGCAATTGGTTGTTGCCGGCCACTGACCCTATTTAAAGGGATTACTTCCACTGAGTCCCTGCTGGATCCTTGTTGTTCCCCAGCCTCTTGCTAGCACGTCCTGCTATGTACCTAGCCCGTCCGAATTCCTCTGTCCTCGTGCCAAGCCCATGTCAGTGCAACTCTTCCTGTCCATCTACAACTACTGTCTTCCCGTTTACCTGTACCTGGCTGCACCTCGGTTGCCGCCCCAAGTCAAACATGTCAGGGGTAGCGACCTGGTGGAAACCCACCACAGCAAGACCATCCCGGTTTATGGCGGGCTCTGGTGAAGACCGGGTCCCACTCAGTTTCCGCTCCCTGGTGTGGCTCTCACCACCACTTGCGGCGATCCAGTGGATCCACAAGTCCAGCGTTACACTAACTATATCTAATAATCTACCTACCTATGTGGGCCTCACCTATAGTCTATCTACCCATGTTGGCCTTACCTATAGCCTATCTATCACCATACCTATGTGGGCTTCATCTGTAGCCTACCCACCTATGTGGGCTCCACCTATAGCCTACCTACCTAGCTACCTGGGGACCACCTACAGCTTACCTGTGGCCCAGTTACTGCCTAGCTTCCTACCTGGGGCCTACTCACATCCTTCCTATCTAACTGTGGGTTGCCTACTTAACTGGGGCCTAACTACTGCCTAACTAGGGCCAATCTACCTACATACCTGTAGCCTTCCTACCTAACTAGGACCCATCTACCTAACTGAGGTCTAATTTCTGGATACCTACTTACCTGAAGCTTACCAATCTACCTACGTAGGGCCTACCAACCTATCTACCTATCAGGTAATTTGATTCTGAGGGGTAGAGGTCATAGCTGTAATACAATCTTCAGGGGGTGAATTCTCTGTTCTTCCCCTCTAGGAGACTATGTCTCTAAGCTATGGCCTGTACCCACTCTCCCACCTCTGGGAGGTTTGTACAGAGGTGGGGGCAGTGAGGGAGGTGCTGTAAAAGTGAGGATTCTAAGATATTTGTCTCCAAATCTGCAGGGACAAGTGGCCGGGAGAAGTCATCATGATGGTCTGGACTGGATGCAGAACAAAAGGGAAAGTCAATGACTCATCAGAGAAATGTCACCTGTGAGTCACAATATGTAACGGCAGTATAATCACTTCTCTGTCTGCAAAGCCTGTGTACACTGGTATATACCACCATATGGGCATTGTATAGTGGTAATATTGATCTTTATTCAGTAATAGTGTAGGGGTATTATCAGTCACTATGTGGTGGTAATTTGTGGTCATCAAAATTTTTGCTATGGGGCCCAGGCTTCTCTAGTTACACTCCTGGTCTAAGATGTTTGTATGGAAAATTCTGCAGGGTCGGGTCATGGCCACAGGAAGAAGAAAATATAGAAATAAAGACTCATCAGAGAGGATGTCATATGTGAGTCCTTGGATGTAATTGTACTGTGATCACTAATACAGTCTGCATGTCCTGTGTACACTGGTGTCTACCACTATATGGTCACTGTATGGAGGTAATATACAGTCTGCAGAGCCTGTGTACACTGGTATCTACTGCTATATGGTCACTGTATTGAGGTAATATACAGTCTGCAGAGCCTGTGTACACTGGTTTCTACCAATATATGGTCACTGTATGGAGGTAATATACAGTCTGCAGAGCCTGTGTACACTGGTTTCTACCAATATATGGTCACTGTATGGAGGTAATATACAGTCTGCAGAGCCTGTGTACATTGGTTTCTGCCAATATATGGTCACTGTATGATGGGAGTATTGGTCTTAGTGTAATAGTTTATATCCAGTAATGTATTATTCAGTCACTTTATGGTGGTGATATGTGGTAGTTATGTGGAGGTATAATTTAGTCCTTGTTTATTGTTGCTATGGGTAATTTTGGTCTTGACATATTGTTTTGGTGAGAAACACTATCTGGGGTGTTGTCTGCCGTTGTATTATCTGACCTATAACCGACTGCTTGTATCGTCGCCCCGTGATGACTGATGATCACTGTGCTGGTAAATTGACAGCCCATTAGCTTGTGTGCCGGGACAGGCAATGGTGTAGCTAAAACGTTTGTCACCTGGTGCCATCGCTTAGCTTGCTGCCCCCTTTTAACAGAGCACATCTCCACTTCTCACACCACGCCTATTTTTACACACCCCTCTCACACTCAGTCATCATGATCACTACTAAAGATCATGTTTTCAGTTACTATATTCTAAAAGTTGAAACTTTTTTTTTTCTTACTTTTCTGTCCATGGAGCTGTGTGAGGGTTTTATATTAGCAGGAAAGTTTATGACTAAAGAGCAACCCTGGCAACAACCTTACCAGCCCCTATACAATATCCACCTCCCCCACCAGCCCCCATACAATATCCACCTCCCCACCAGCCCCATTACAATATCCACCTCCCCACCAGCCCCATTACAATATCCACCTCCCCACCAGCCCCCATACAATATCCACCTCCCCACCAGCCCCCATACAATATCCACCTCCCCACCAGCCCCATTACAATATCCACCTCCCCACCAGCCCCTATACAATATCCACTCCCCCACCAGCCCCCATACAATATCCACCTCCCCACCAGCCCCATTACAATATCCACCTCCCCACCAGCCCCATACAATATCCACCTCCCCACCAGCCCCATTACAATATCCACCTCCCCCACCAGCCCCATTACAATATCCACCTCCCCCACCAGCCCCATTACAATATCCACCCCCACCAGCCCACATACAATATCCTCCCCCACCAGCCACATGCAATATCCACCCCCCACCAGCCCACATACAATATCCACCCCCCCACCAGCCACATACAATATCCTCCCCCACCAGCCACATGCAATATCCACCCCCCACCAGCCCACATATAATATCCACCTCCCCCACCAGCCCACATACAATATCCTCCCCCACCAGCCCACATACAATATCTGCTTCCCCACCAGCCCACATATAATATCCACCTCCCCCACCAGCCCACATACAATATCCTCCCCCACCCGCCCACATATAATATCCACCTCCCCCACCAGCCCACATACAATATCCTCCCCCACCAGCCCCATTACAATATCCACCTCCCCCACCAGCCCACATACAATATCCACCTCCCCCACCAGCCCACATACAATATCCTCCCCCACCAGCCCACATACAATATCCACCCCCCACCAGCCACATACAATATCCACCCCCCACCAGCCCCCATACAATATCCACCCCCCACCAGCCCCCATACAATATCCACCCCCACCAGCCACATACAATATCCTCCCCCACCAGCCCACATACAATATCTGCTTCCCCCACCAGAACACATACAAAGTCCGCCATCACCCCATGTAGAGTATCGACTCCCCACCAGGCCACATAAAATATTCACCTCCCTCTCACCAAACCACATACAATTTCCCACCCACCCATCCATCCACACACAATAAATGCTTCATCTGATGGGCTACACACAGTATCCACCCCACCACCACTACTCATACAATATCCACCACCTCCCACCAGCCCCCATAAAATATCCATCTCCCCACCAGCCCACATACAATATCCGCTCCCCCTGTCAGCCCACATACAATGTTCACCCACCACCAGCCCACATACAATATACACTCCCCACCAGCCCACATATCACCACCATATAGTGACTGAATAACACTGCCACACCATGCCATTACTGAATATAAACCACTATACAGGCTCGGACTGGTCCTCCTGGGAGTTGGTGAAACCCCCGGTGAGCCCCGAGCCTCATTAATGGTGATATCAGGCAGAACATTATTGTGCAAGCCGGGACCGGTCGCATCGCCGCAACTATGGCAAAACTGAAATCAGAAACTTATGAAACTGAAACTAAACCTCACTAAGACTGAACTTCTTGTCTTTCCGCCATCTACTAACCAACCAAATCCGTCCATTTATCACTGTGGAAACGACTCAAACTCTCATTACTGCTCTTATTCTTTCTCGTCTTGACTACTGTAACTCCTTGCTTATCGGTCTCCCTCTCTGCAAACTCTCCCCTCTCCAATCTGTCCAATGCAGCAGCCCAGGCTTGTCTTTCCTCCCAGCCGCTATACGATGCCTCTACCCTGTGTCAGTCACGGCAGTGGTTGCCCTCCAGTACAGGATACAGTATAAACTCAGCACTCTCACCCATAAAACTCTCCACAGCGTTGCTCATCCCTCCAGCTCCTCCCTAGTCTCTGGCTACCGCCCTACGCGTGCTCTCCGCTCTGCTGATGAGATCCGACTACATTCCTCAATCATCTGAAAACCCCCCATGCCCGCCTACAAATTTCACATGTGCGGCAAACCCAATTTTTCTGGAATATGCTACCGCGGGGCGATCAGGCACATTCACAAACCCTCACAGTTTTAAGAGGGCCCTGAAAATACATCTTCTCGGTCTGGCCCACCAAGATCCCTAACGCTATCACACACCCCACTCTGTTCACTCCCTGCACTTGGCACTCACAGCACTTATCTGTATTTAGATGTACAGTCTGGGTGGCAGGTTCATCCATTCTTCATGTAAACCACCCCCTATTTATGAAACATGGCTGGACCATTGTAAACTTGGCACTTCTTACCGTATGTTTCACCCATACACCCTAATAGATTGTAAGCTCTCACGAGCAGGGCCCTCACACCTTGTGTCTCATCTGTAAGTACTTTTAATGTGTAATGACTGTATGTTTACCCTTGAATTTGTAAAGTGCTGCGGAATATGTTGGCGCTATAGAAATAAAGATTATTATTATTATTATTATTATTATTATTATTATTATTATCACCTCTCTCACCACAGATGGAATATCCCTGTGAGCCAGGGGTGCAGGGGGCGTGATACAGCAATATTCTCGCATCTCCTGCGCCAGTGTATCTCATGGACTGACAGCCCACGTCTTAGGCCCTAGGCATTAGGCCTAGGAGATACTGGGAGTAGCATCTATTTGGAGGGGGCTGTATACATACCTATCTACCTACAGGGGGCATAGATATGTTACTACCTACAGGGGGCATATATGTCTACCGGGGCTGTATTAATACCTACAGGGGGCTACTATACCTATCTACAATGGTCCTATATGGCTACCTACTGTGGGTCTATATACCCACCTATACTTAATGGTTGGCTACATTACTCCCTTCTTACTTATTTTGGACTGGCGCCCATAACAGAATTATTGCCTTTCCAGCACTTCCTTCTTCCCACAATTTCCATGTGACAGTATGTATAATACAACCCGTTTGCCAGTATGGGTCTAAATCCCGACGCGTTTTTCCCTCATCAACTAAGCGGGGGTTCATCAAGGGATATATATCAATAGTGAATCCAAAATTGTGGGAATGCCAGATGGTTCCATTGATACTGAAACTCGCCTCCTTGCAGCCTGACAAGTAAGATTCACTGCCCCCACCTTGCTTATCCCGCTCCCTGTATATGCCACAGGTCACTTCCCCAGCCTAATTATATTTAGAGAATGTACCTGTTCTTTTAACAGCCATTTAATGCATCTCCCCTCTGGGTTTGGCGTTCAAAACCTTTCCACTGCGCAGTGGGGTCCGGTCTTGTAATCATGACAATGCTACACAAATGATCTATCCCACATCCACCAACTTACTCACCCATGAATGACAAAGTCACGTGCATGCACAGCAGCGCAGCACAGTGATTGCGATGCCCGCACCAAACTTGCACATGCGCAAAGCAACAGGTATGCTGCCATGTTAAGCTGTCGTCTCCGCCACTCAGTACAGACTGTCACGGGTCGCGGGCACACCCGTGGTCGCCGTACTAGCGGCACCGCTGCCCGCATGACGGGCGGTGGGTTTCGGCTCACCCGGCCCGGCCCGGCTCCTCTCTACTTACCGGCCCGCACTCCCATTGCGGTCTCAGCTCCCGGTGCCCGCGCGAGGCCGGCACTGCGAATTTAAAGGCCAGTGCACCGGGAAAATTTGGCTATTGCCGGTCACTGCCCTTATTTAAGGCTGCCCTTCCTCGGGCTGTTGCCGGATCTTTTAGGGCCATTTTAGCCTATAGAGGGAAAGCGTTACAAAACCTTGTTCTGACTTAAAACCCTGTACCCGTAAACCCTTAGCTTCCGTTCCTCGACCAACTGGCATTTGCCCGCCTGCCCTGACCTAGTGCCTGTCCACGACCCCGAACCTGTGCCGCCTGCGCTGACCCTCTGCCTGTCTCCGACTAAAGAGCCTGCCTGACGATCTGCACCATGCTATAACCTTTGGGTGCCACCGCAAGCAAGTCACGTCAGGGTAACGACCTGGTAGACTCCCGCCGCAGCAAGTCCATCCCGCTTTGCGGCGGGCTCTGGTGAAAACCGGGACCTACTTAGATTCCGTTCCCTGGCGTGGCTTACACCATCGCTTGCGGTGGTCCAGTGGATCCACTTCTACGTCCGGGTACGTGACACAGACACATAGAATTTACAAATCCTAGAAATCTGGCAACAGTAAATAATAGGAAAATAACTCTACCAAAGAGGTAAATAGTCAGATATTGTTCTAGGTTGCCTTCAATTAATCACAAACAGTCTTGCCCCAAGTGACTCCATAATACAAACCATAATCCAACCTAAAAAGAACAAATAATAGGTGAGCAGCCCCGAGACTGGCAACAGATACCCCTGAAAGAGAGCCCATTCCAATTTAGCACAATAGGGGGCCAGGTACGGCAAGTATGGGCAGATATTAATAAACTCAATAACCCAAATAAGACCAAACCAGTATTATACACTATAGTCTGAAGGCTCAAGAACATTCCCATGACCCCATTATGTAGAATCACATAAAGAGCGTAACCATTAGCCCAAAAAAAAAAAAAAAATGATGTCAGATAAAGCATCCAAACCCCAATGTCTCATTCAGTCCCTCTGGCTACAAGGTTTTTAATCCAAATGTCCGTTCTGTTTCTTTCAGCAACAATTTTCTGTCTATATCCTTTTCTTTACTTTTTCATTGCATGAAAATGCAAAGTTGGAATAATCTCCCCATGTTCTTTCCATATACACTCACCGGCCACTTTATTAGGTACACCTGTCCAACTGCTCGTTAACACTTAATTTCTAATCAGCCAATCACATGGCGGCAACTCATGCATTTAGGCATTGAAGACATGGTCAAGACAATCTCCTGCAGTTCAAACCGAGCATCATATGGGGAAAAAGGTTTATTTGAGTGCCTTTGAACGTGGCATGGTTGTTGTTGCCAGAAGGGCTGGTCTGAGTATTTCAGAAACTGCTGATCTCCTGGGGTTTTCACGCACAACCATCTCTAGGGTTTACAGAGAATGGTCCGAAAAAGAAAAAAACATCCAGTGAGTGGCAGTCCTGTGGGCGGAAATGCCTTGTTGAATGCCAGAGGTCAAAGGAGAATGGGCAGACGGTTCGACTGATAGAAAGGCAACAGTGACTCAAATAGCCCACCCGATACAACCAAGGTAGGCAGAAGAGCATCTCTGAACGCACAGTACGGCGAACTTTGAGGCAGATGGGCTACAGCAGCAGAAGACCACACGGTTGCCACTCCTTTCAGCTAAGAACAGGAAACTGAGGCTCCAATTTGCCAAGCTCATCGAAATTGGACAGTAGAAGATTTGAAAAAACGTTGCCTGGTCTGATGAGTCTCGATTTCTGCTGCGACATTCAGATGGTAGGGTCAGAATTTGGCGTCAACAACATGAAAGCATGGATCCATCCGCCTTGTATCAACGGTTCAGGCTGGTGGTGGTGGTGTCATGGTGTGGGGAATATTTTCTTGGCACTCTTTGGGCCCCTTGGTACCAATTGAGCATCGTTGCAACACCTTGTTGAATCTATGCCACGAAGAATTGAGGCAGTTTTGAAGGCAAAAGGGGGTCCAACCCGTTACTAGCATGGTGTACCTAATAAATATATACAGGCCACATTGTCACGGTTGGAGGAAGTGGATCCTCTGGACCACCGCAAGTGATGACAATAGCCGCGCCAGGGAGCAGAATCTAAGTAGGTCCCAGTTTTCACCAGCGCCTGTCGCAAAGCGGGATGGACTTGCTGCGGCGGATTGCTACCAGGTCGCTACCCCTGACGTGACTTGCTTGCGGAGGCAGCCGAGGTGTAGCGTGGTACAAAATCGGAAGGCAGGCTCGTAGTCGGGGACAGGCAGGAAGGTCAGGGCAGGCAGCAAGGTTGGGGTTGTAGACAGGCAGGAAGGTCAGGGCAGGCGGCAAGGTTCGAGGTCGGGGACAGGCAGGAAGGTCAGGGCAGGCGGCAAGATTTGTGGTCGAGGGACGGAGGCAAACGGTACGGTACACGGTAATCAGAACAAGACTTCAGGAACGCTTTCTCAGTAGGCTAATGGCAGTAAAGATCCAGCAAGGGCATCAGGAAGAGGCAGGCTTAAATAAGGGCAGCTGCCGGCAATACCCAATTACCGTTGCGCTGGCCCATTAAATTTAACAGAGCCAGCGCGTGCACGCCCTAGGGAGCAGGGATGCGCGCGCCAGGAGACAGAAGTAGCAGCGGGAGCGTGGCCGGGTAAGTGAGCCGGGACTCGGCCGGCAGGACAAACGCGTCCACTGCCCGATATGCGGGCAGCGGCGCCGCTAGACTGGGGGGCACGGGTGCTTCTGTGACCCGGGTTGAGGGTCGCAGGGGCACACATGACAGTACCCCCCCTTTGGCCTCCCCCTCTTTCTAGCCTGAATGAATCTCTGAACAATACTCCGTTCCAGAATATTGTCCTCTGGTTCCCAGGACCTCTCCTCAAGCCCGAACCCCTTCCAGTCGATGAGGAAAAACCCTCTGACCATCTTCATATCCAGAACCTCTTTTACAGTAAAGACGTTGGAGGCATTGGCCTCAGGGGTAAGGGAAGCAGGTTCCCACGAGAAGCGATTTAGGATGACCGGTTTTAGAAGAGAGACATGGAAGGAGTTCGGGACCCGCATCGTAGGAGGAAGACGAAGCTTAGAAGCCACTGGGTTTATGCGCTTCAGCACCTCGAACAGACCCAAGAATCGAGGACCAAGCTTGTAGCTGGGGACCTTGAGGCAGATGTACCTAGCAGACAACCATACTTTGTCTCCCGGAGAGAAAATTGGGGGAGGTCTTCGTCTCCTGTCAGCTTGAATCGTAGTACGGGCGGAAGCCCGGAGTAGAGATTGGCGTGTCTGTCTCCAGATGAACGTTAGGTCCTGGACTAGCTCCTCCACATCAGGGACCTCGGAGGGCACCGAGAGGGGGAGGGGAGGGCGGGGATGTCGCCCATAGACAATGAAGAAGGGGGCGGCACCAGCGGATTCCGAATCTAAAGAGAGGAAGTGACACAAGTAGCAGCCCAGTGTCTGGTTAACTCTCTCCACCTGTCCATTCTACTGAGGATGGTAGGCCGAAGAGAAGTCCAATTTTACTTGGAGTTGCGTACATAGGGAGCCCCGGAACCTAGAAATAAATTGGACCCCGCGATCCGAAACGATGTGTTGGGGAATTCCATGCAGCCGGAAGATGTGTTGAAAAAACAGGCTGGCGAGACGCGGAGCAGAGGGTAGGCCAGGCAGAGGGGTAAAGTGAGACATTTTGGAGAACCGATCCGTAATCACCCAGATAACGGTATTTCCAGAGGAAGGAGGGAGATCGTGACAAAGTCCATAGCCACACGGGTCCAAGGACAGCTGGGGATCGGCAGTGGCTGAAGCAGACCAGCTGGCTTGAGACGAGGCGTCTAATTATGGGCACAGGAGACGCAGGATTCCATGAAGTCCTGAACATCTTGTGCCAGGCTGGGCCACCAATAGAATCGACAGATGAGGGAGCAAGACTTTTGCACCCCTGGATGCCCAGCCATACGAGAGCAGTGACCCCACGACAATATCCTCTTCCGCAATGCTGGACGAACATATGCCTTTCCGGGTGGAATTCGTCGTAGGTCTACGGGCGCAGCAGAGATAAGCCGTTCCGGAGGGATAATGTGGCGTGGAGTGGGTTCATCCCCAATAACATCAGAGGCACGGAAGAGAGCGTAGGCCTTGACATTTTTCTCTGCGGAGCGGCAATTTATCAGAAAGTTGAAATGAGAGAAGAAGAGGGTCCATCGAGCTTGACGTGGAGTCAGCCGCTGGGCTGTTTGGAGGTAGAGAAGGTTTTTATGATTGGTGTAGATGTTGACCGGATGACGGGCTCCCTCCAAGAGATAGTGCCATTCCTCCAAGGCTAGCTTTATGGCCAGTAGTTCCCGATCGCCAATGGAGTAGTTCCTCTCAGCGGCAGAAAAGATTTTGGAAAAAAACCCGCATGTGAGGGTCTTGCCTTTGGGTCCTTTTTGCAGAAGAACCGCCCCGGCCCCCACCGAGGACGCGTCCACCTCCAGAAAGAATGGTCTCTCCGTATCGGGCCGGGAGAGTACAGGTGCAGAGGCAAAGACCGACTTCAGCTTAGAAATGGCCTCCTCTGCTGGCGGCGGCCATAGCTTCGGATTGGCATTTTTCTTGGTTATTGCAACTATAGGTGACACCAGCGAGGAAAAATATGGTATGAACTGCCTATAGTAATTGGCGAAACCTAGGAACCTTTGTATGGCACGAAGACCCACAGGTCGTAGCCAATGTAGGATGGCGGACAACTTCGCGGCAGGCCCTTGTCGGAAATGACGTAGCCGAGGAAAGGAAGACTTTTCTGGTGGAACTGGCATTTTTCGATCTTGTCATAGAGGCGGTTGGCCCTTAGACGCTTGAGGACCTGTCGTGCGTGCACTTGATGGGACTCAAGGTCAGCAGAGAACACCAGAATGTCATCCAGATAGACGACTACGCATGTGTACAAGAGATCCCACAATATGTCGTTGACGAATTCTTGAAAGACGGCAGGTGCATTGCAGAGCTCGAAGGGCATGACAAGGTACTCGAAGTGCCCGTCACGGGTATTGAAGGCGGTCTTCCATTCGTCCCCTTCACGTATCCGGATGAGGTTGTAAGCCCCACGCAAGTCCAATTTGGTGAATATCTTGGCCCCCCGGAGCCGGTCAAAGAGTTCCGTAATCAAGGGCAATGGGTAGCGATTTTTTACGGTAATTTTATTGAGGCCCCGAAAATCGATACACAGGTGTAGAGATCCATCCTTCTTTGTCACGAAAAAGAACCCGGCTCCAGCTGGAGAGGAGGACTTACGAATAAACCCATTCTGGAGATTCTCCTTGATTTAGGTGGACATAGCCAAGGTCTCAGGCACTGACAGAGGGTAAACCCTGCCCCATGGAGGAGATGTTCCGGGCAGAAGGTCAATAGGGCAGTCATAGGGACGATGTGGAGGCAAGATCTCGGCTTGCTTCTCGGAGAAGATGCCAGCAAACTCTTGATACGGAGCGGGAAGGCCCGCCAGAGGCTTAGACGGTACTGGAGAAGCGGTAAGCACTGGGCAAGATGCCACCAAACAGCGAGACCGACATTCTGATCCCCAATGCAAGACTTCGCCCGTCTGCCAGTTGAGCACAGGAGCATGGCGCTGCAGCCATGGGAGACCCAGAAGGATGGACGAGGAAGACCGGGGTAACACATAAAACGTAAGTCTCTCCTTATGTAGTGCCCCCACTTGAAGGAACAGAGGCTCAGTGCGGTACCGGACTTGATCGCTGAGGTTGTCCCCACTGACAGAGGAGATGACCAGAGGTTTCTCCAGGTGGACCATGGGGAGCTTATGCTGAGACACCAGGGTAGCGTCCAAGAAATTTCCAGCCGACCCAGAGTCCAAGAAGGCTGAGGCTTGAAAGTGGGTGCCCGGCCCAGTGCCGAGTAGAAGGGGTATGGTCAAATGAGGAGAGGCCTTGCTCTCACCTAGGGACGCCTCTCCCACGTATCCTAGGTGCGTGCGTTTCCAGAACGCTGAGGACGAAGGGAGCAGCCCCAGTGGAAATGTTCGGGGCTGGCACAATAGAGGCATAGGTTTTCTTCTCGCCGCCGGGTCAGCTCCTGTGGAGTCAAATGAGCTCTGTCCACTTGCATGGTTTCCTCAGTAGTGGCGGCCTCTGGAATACAGGAGTTAGGCGGGGAAACCAACAACCCCTGGCAGGTTCATGTTCTTGGCGTAGCTCTTCTCACCGTTCAGAAAAGCGGATATCGATCCGAGTGGCCAAAGAGATAAGGTCTCTCAAAGAGGAAGGCGGATCACAATTAGATAAGGCATCCTTGATCTGGCAGGAGAGGCCTTTCTTCAAGGTGGCGGCTAAGGCCACATCGTTCCATGACAGCTCTGAGGTCAGGGTGCGGAACTGTACCACGTAATCGCCCACCGAGGAGTCGCCTTGATGCAGATTTAGTAAGGCGGTTTCAGCAGAGGCTCGGGTGGGTTCCTCAAACACGCTGCAGAACTCAGTGAAGAAGGCGGCGAGGGTAGCCGTGATCGGATCATCTCTGTCCCACAGAGGGGTAGCCCAGGCAAAGGCTTTCCTGGAAAGAAGGCTGACCACAAATGCGACCTTTGACCTTTCCATAGGGAATTGGTTCCCCATTAACTCGATGTGCTGGGAACATTGGGTGATGAAGCCCCTGCAAGTCTTGGAGTCCCCACCGAACTTAGATGGCATAGACAGAGGAATGTAACCATAAACAAAGAAACTTTGCCCGTGGCAATGGCTATTGTATTCACTGAGTTCTGCCTCCAGGGTTCGTTATGCAGGTTCTCCCTCCCTGCTTGTATCAATAGCATATGAATTGATTGAACCGTGGTAAAAATTTATAAAGCTTTAATAGAATAATCTTTAAAAGAACATATATCCTCTGACATTTAAACCATACAACATAGTCCGTCAGACACAGATATAGAAAATGGCAAGATACTCAGGTTTACAGTTGCGGCCGCCTGTGCCGTTCGATATATGAGTCCATCAAAAAGCTCCCAGCACGGTGAGCAGGAGACGCCGACCTCAGAGCGAAGACCAACGCACAGCAAGCGCGACGTTTCGGGGAAGCTCCTCCCCTTCCTCAAGCATGAAGCGTCACAGAGTATCTCCTCCCTTAAAAAGGTAAGTGAGATCGTTAACCCTTACAACACTAACCTAACATTATAAAAACATTCTAAGGTTAAAACACTCATTCAATCCCTTGGGGGTGAGTGATTCGAGGGTGGCAATCCAGTAAGCTTCTTTTTTAAGCAGCTGATTTACAACTAGCGATTTTTCATTAGCCCAGATTATTTCCAGCACACACCACCGCAGCTCATATATATCATGTCGGGCTTCCACAAAATGTCTAGCAACAGACGTCTCACCAAACAATTTTGAGCTTTCGCGAGTGGGTCTCGAGGTGTTGGCTATACCACGAGAAACATTGTTGCAGCCCCAAGGAGGATTAGCAAAAAAGTCTAACGCACAATGTAATTACATATCTGTGTATGATAAGCATTCTGGCCGGATTAAGCAGACTATCACTAAATATTGGAAGATATTGAGTAGTGACAGTAAATATGGGCACCTATTTAAACATCTCCCTAGTTGGATCTACTGTAAGGGCAGAACCCTTGGTCAGCAATTAACCTCTTCTGACCTGAAAAAGCCTAGGCTACAGAGCAAACAGACCTTACTTAGCAGCACTAGGTCTGGCACATTTGCGTGTCTAAATTGCCAGAACTGTGCTAGCATAATTAAAGGTGAGATGATACAACACCCCACACAAGGACATATGATTAAAGTACAAGGATTCCATACGTGCAATAGCAACAATGTAGTCTACATGTTGAAGTGCCCGTGTGGGTTTGTGTTACTTTGGGCCCAGACAAACGGAGCAATCAAGATTAGGATTAATGAACATAAGGCAGCTATCAGACTGGCCAAAAGACAGGGATTTTAAACCCTTTAAAAATCCTATGGTGATCTGGAGCATAAAATATTGTTTGGGTGAGACGTCGGTTGCTAGACATTTTTTGGGAAGCCCGACATGATATATTGAGCTGCGGTGGTGTGTGCTGGAAAAAATATCTGGGCTAATGAAAAATCACTAGTTGTAAATCAGCTGCTAAAAAAGAAGCTTACTGGATTGCCACCCTAGAAAAACTAACCCCCAATGTAAAGAATGAGTGCTTTAAACTTAGAGTGTTTTTATAATGATAGGTTCGTGTTGTAAGGGTTAACGATCTCACAAACCTATATAAGGTAGGAGATACGCTGTGACACTTCATGCTTGAGGAAGGGGGAGGAGTTTCCCCCGAAAACGTCGCACTTGCTGTGCGTTGGTCTTCGCTCTGAGGTCACAAAAATTGGTTAGGCTGTGCACATCCAAAATATATTTTGACAAACGTAAGCATAGGTGCACACTGGTAAGGCAATAGCATACATCCAATACAAATATCAGTGGCACACTAAAAACCTAAGTAAAACATCAAGGTATATAGGAATTTTTGAAAATGCATTACTGCTAAGGAAATATAAAAACCTGGGATTCTTAGTTTACAGTTTTTGATCAAAAATTGTTTAAGCTCGCCTCTCAATAGCGACAAGGGGATCCCAGCACAGGTGAGTCCCTAACACTAACATGTTACCTCACTAGGAGTCCATTCAGACTACAACATCTCAGGGAGTGATAGGAACTTGCTACTGAAATTACCTGCCGGTTTAAAAGAGGTAGGGGATCGGTGCAGCATTTTAAAAAATTCCTATGTACCTTGATGTTTTACTTAGTTTTTAGTGTGCCACTGATATTTGTATTGGATGTATGCTATTGCCTTGCCAGTGTGCACCTGTAAGCCGAGTACCGAGGGCAGGTTTCCCGGAATACAGCGAAGTCACGGACAAAGAACACGACTCCAACACCAGCTCAACAACGGTTTTGTTTTACTAAAATTTTCTGGAACAAGATGGTGAACAGATCCCCCAAACACAAATTTACAAATACGTATCCTGGGCCCTGTGCTGCAACAGCGTGCCCCCAGAATTTGTCTTCTCTGGATGACTGGAAAACTTTACCTAACCGTGGGGTTCGGAAAGGCCGAAAACCCCTTACCTTCTTAATACCGTAATCACCCACGGGAACAAGTGTGTGGGGTGGGGGTTTGCAGGGGCTCGTGGTGCAACACAGCAAGCTTACACAGCTTAAATGATTTACCCACTTCCCTCCCAAAACACACGTGACACAAAACTTTCCCTCACAGATGAACCGGTTCAAGTAGCTAATGGTGCATAGTAAAACACTCCAAGTCCTGAACAGGAGGATGTATTTGGAAAACCCTCCTTTGGCCTGTAACTGAGCCTAAACTAACTAAACTAATATCAGGCCTTCTCACAGTCCTGAGCTCGTTTGCGTGCACGCATCCGCTGAGGTACCTTAAAGATGACCGGCAATTCCTGTCCTCCGTTGCAGATCCTTGTGGATGGTCCGGCTGCAGATAGTCCTCTCTATCTTGGCAGCTTGTCCTTCTTGTCCAGGAGTTCTCTCTCTCCTCTGCGATGGCGTCTGTATAGACAGGCAGGCTCTCCTCTGTCCCTGGAACGACTGTGAATCCTGGCTCCTTTAGTCAACTGTCTCTGTCGGGTTTTCCTCAGAATCACAGCAGCTTCTCAAAAATGGCTGCTACATGGCCAGTCTTATACCATGTCCCTCATTTGCATATACTGGAAACTGGACATAGCGGCATCTTGTGGCCAAACAGTAGAATACAAAGAAACATTTTACAACTGTCATGCATGGGATTTACTTAGAAAACACAAGGAGGCTGTCCCACTATCCCACACACCTATGCTTACATTTTTCAAAATATATTTTGGATGTGCACAGCCTAACCAATTTTTGTAGTCTATTTGAGGAATGGCAACCTGTTTGGCTTGCTGCACTCCGCCTACCTCTTGTAAACCAGTGCAGGGTAATTCAGTAGCAAGTTCCTATCACTCCCTGAGATGTTGTAGTCTGAATGGACTCCTTTTGTGAGGGTAAAACGTTAGTGTTAGGGACTCACCTGTGCTGGGATCCCTTGACGCTATTGGGAGGTGAGCTTAAACCCAATTTTGATTTAAAAAAACTGTAAACTAAGAATCCCAGGTTTTCATATTTCCTTAGCAGTAATGCATTTTCAAAAATTCCTATATACCTTGATGTTTTACTTAGTTTTTAGTGTGCCACTGATATTTGTATTGGATGTTCGCTCTGAGGTCGGCGTCTCCTGCTCACCGTGCTGGGAGCTTTTTGATGGACTCATATATCGAATGGCACAGGCGGCCGCAACTGTAACCTGAGTATCTTGCCCAAATTTTTTATATCTGTGTCTGAAAGGACTATGTTGTATGGTTTAAATGTCAGAGGATATATGTTCTTTTTTTTAAAAATTATTCTATTAAAGCTTTATAAATTTTTTACCCCCGGTTCATCAATTTCTATGCATAGAAGAGGAAGCCTTGGACCAGCAGCCGGTGCAGAAGCTGAAGGAACAGTGGAAGCCCACAGGAGCGGGTTTGTTGCTTCTGGGTGGCCAGGAACTGCTGCATCATGGTGGAGAGATGGCTGAGTTGCTGGGCCTGCTGTGTGATCTGCTGGGATTGCTGCGCCACGATGATGGTTAGATCAGCGACGCTGTGCAGAGGCACCTTTGGCGGGATCCATGGCCGGATCTTTATGTCCGGTTGGAGGTAGTGGATCCCTGGACAACCGCAAGCGATGGTAGTAGCGCGCCAGGGAGCGGAATCTAAGTAGGTCTCGGTTTTCACCAGAGCCCGTCACAAAGCGGGATGGACTTGCTGCGGCGGATTGCTACCAGGTCACTACCCCTGACGTGACTTGCTTGCGGTGGCAGCCGAGGTGTTGCGTGGTACAAAATCAGAAGACAGGCTCGTAGTCGGGGACAGGCAGGAAGGTCAGGACAGGCGGCAAGATTCGTGGTCGAGGGACGGAAGCAAACGGTCCGGTACACGGTGATCAGAACAAGACTTCAGGAACGCTTTCTCAGTAGGCTAATGGCACTAAAGATCTGGCAAGGGCATCAGGAAGAGGCAGGCATAAATAAAGGCACGGCCGGCAATACCCAGTTACCGGTGCGCTGGCCCTTTAAATTTAACAGAGCCGGAGCCGGCACCCTAGCAGCCGGGGACGCGCGCGCCCGGGGGACAGGAGCAGCAGCAGGAGCATGGCCGGGGAAGTGAGCAGGGACTCGGCCAGCAGGACAAGCATGTCCGCTGCTCGACATGTGGGCAGCAGCGCCGCTAGAATGGGGGATACACACTTAAGTAGGTAGCTGTCAGGGCTAAGCTGTGCTCAGATGCAGACAGGCTGCAAAAAGCTGATGTGCGCTCCCTCCCTGATCACTTGCTGCTGACAGCTCTGTGAGTGACAGACGCCCAGCCACTCCTGACAGGGGGCGAGTGCACCAGCCAATGGGAAAGGGCCCGGAGGTCGCTCCAATCCGCTGCAGGGACGGTATCCAGGAATCCCCTTTAACCTCCCTGAAAGCTGACTGCTGCGCCTGTGATATTCCTGGCTACCTAGTGTTTCTTGTTCTCTGTGTTGTTGTTTTGCTACCAGTATACCTGACCCCGGCTTGTTTTTTCCTGACTCCGGCTGTCTCCTGATTTTGTGCTTTGCTTCCGTTTGGCTTTTGACCTCGGCTTGTTTACGTTTATTCCTCTGGTTCTGATTAGTGGCTTGGCGTTCCTATTTGTATTGACAGGACTGTTTGACTATTCTTCCTTATGACGGCCCCAGCACTTTAGCAGGAGGGATGCGCCCAGTTGCAGTCTGCCGCCTAGGGCAGCACGTCAAGTAGGCAGGGACAGTGGGCTGGGTTCCAGTTAGGGCTCACTGCACCTCCCTTGACGTGAAATTATCTTTAAATGTTAGTTATTTAGGTCCTCCATTAAGTAGAAAGGTAGGCACAGATGTCTCCTGTTAGGAAGGTATCAAGGCCCCCGTTAGGTCGATATTTTATAAAGGCCCTTGTTAAGTATGTAGGTTGCCTCCTCTCGTGGCGGCCATCAGTCACCTATCAGCCATTTCAGGGCCCCATAGAGTCAGAGCAAATGCCTCCTCCCATTGCTAGGTATACTATATCTTCATCAAAATAGCTGGCAACTTTTGAATCAGGGCTCCTGACAGGAGTTTTAAACAGTATGTTTTTTTTTCTATTGGCTACACTGCCTCTACTGGATAGGTAATTTAGACCCCTATTAAATTGGTATATAGCCCTCTCCATTATAGCAGGTAGATAATAAAGACCACCATTAAGTAGTATAGATAGGGAAGTTGCCCTATTAGTTAGATAAAGAGACCACGTAGATAGTTTATAGGCACTGTAAGCAGGATTATAGGCCATTGTAGGTTGGTATATCAGGTCTCTGAATAGCTATGTTGATATAAAGTCCATTTGTCAAATATTAGGTATAGAGGCTTGTAGTTGATTCCTATAATTAGATTTTTGCTGGACTAATAGTACAGACTTTCTGTTCGGATGGATTATTTATAGAGTGTATTTATAACTATACCACAAAACCTCATGATTTTCTTATGCTCTGTAAATACGCTGTGAGAGATCGGCTCCTGGCTGATGCCTGACTGGGAATGAAGTGATAGAAATATTAATGTTAGACGTCTTATGGAAGCCTCAAGTGAGATAGAGCTGAACTCACGATGGCAGCAGCCAGGCTAAGCCTGTTTATCTGTGCAAGAATGGCGGTAAAATTGTAATAATTATGTGATATATTAAATTATGTGCACCAATGGATGGGGGTGTCCACAATGACTAAAATTATGTTAACCAAATAGAGTGATGCTTTGTAGGTAGGTATATGCCCCTATGCCCCCTATAAGTTGTATATGCCCTCTGAGCTATAGGTAGGTATATGCCCGCTGTAGGTAGGTATATGTCTTCTATAGGTAGTATATTCCCTCTGTAGGTAGATAGGTTGGTACATGCCTCCTATAGGTTGTATATGCCCCTGCAGGTAAGTATATGTCTTCTATAGGTAATATATGCCCGTTGTATGTAGGTATATGCATTTTATAGGTACTATATGCCTACTGTAGGTAAGTAGGTACATGCATTCCATAGGTGGTATATGTCCATTGTAGGTAGGTATGTGCCTACTGTAGTTATCATATGCCCATTGTAGGTTGATAGGTATATGCCTCCTATAGGTAGTATATGCCTGTTGTATATAGGTAGATACATATATGACTACTGTAGGTAGAATATGCCTTCTGTAGGTGGGTATATGTCTCCTATAAGTAGAAAATGTCTGCTGTAGGTAGGTATTTGCCCCTTCCGACCATTTAAAAAAAAAAAAAAAAAAACATTATTGCCTCTCCCTTTAAACGCTCCAAACAGCTTGTGCCATGTGCTTGCCTTCCTGCTCAGTGCGGGGTGCGTGATGTCATTGTTATATCATGCCACTTACTACTGTAGGCCATAGGCTTTGCCACCAGCCCACAGTAGTGGTCAGTGGAGTAGGGAGCGATTGGCCCTGCCATGGATTTCAGCCGTATGTGTGTCCCCAGGATGTGCATACAGGTAAAAGCTGCAGAGCTTAGGGCCTAACAGGGGATCCATTCTGAGATGGAGGCAGGACGTCACGATCCCTCGGTGGGTCAATCCGACACTACTCTCTCTAACCTTCCTTCTGTGAGTTCTGATAGCAGTGAGAGCAATGTACCAAGAGGAACATAACAGATTTGTATAAGAAAAAACAACCACCCAATAAAAAAAGACAGAATTGTGAATTGGGTTCATCCTGCAGCACATAAAATAAATGAAAAATGATCAAAGTGTTATATAAACCTCAGAGTGGTGCCGATGAAAACCTTCCTTTGTCCCACATAAAAAGGAAACCCTTTCACAGCTCTTTGTATGAAAAAAAAAGTTACGGCTTTTAGCAGATAACGATGCATAAATATTGTTTTACACAATAAAAGCACTTTTTTTATTGCTACAACATAAAAATCTGTAATTGTATCGACTGATGCAGTAAAATTAACATTAATTAAAAATTAAAAAAAAAACATTACCAGGATTGCTGTATTTTGTTTATCCCGCCTCCTAAAATCCTTGATAAAAAGCGATCAAAGTGTCAAATAAACAACATAATGAGACAATGAAAACTCACCCCACAAAAAAAGCCCCTAAACAACTCTGTTCACAGAAAAATAAAAAATAAAGTTATCTGAATATAACAACACAAAACACATTTTTTTTCTACTATCGCATTTCTGTTGTGTAAAAGTAATAAAACTGGAGCAGAATTGCTGGTTTTTTTTTGGACCATTTTCACAACTCAATGCAAAAATAAATAAATAATAAAAAAAAAAAACATGGAACACCAGTGCACCCAAACTGGACAATAAAACTCCATATGAGATCCATGAGGGGTGCTGAAAACAAAATAGGGCGACTTCTGGAAGGTTTCTCCTGTTCTGGTACTTTGGGGGCTTTGTAAATGCGACATGGGCATCCACCAAAATCTGCCTTCCAAGGGTCGAATAGTGCCGCCTCCTTTTTACACCCTGACATGCACCCAAACTGCAGTTTACACCCACATACAGGGTATTGCCAAACTTGGAGGAAATTCTGTAACATTTTTTATAGTGTTTTTTTATTTCCAGGATTCCTTGTGAGAAAAAATGTTTCATCAAACAAAAGAAACAAAAAAGGTATTTTCTATTTTCACAGGCTAACACTGAAAAAATCAGTGAAACATCTATGTGGTCAATATTCCCACTGCAGCCCTGGAAAAATTCCTTAGGGGGTGTAGTCTCCAAAATTAGGACCTTTTAGGAGTGTTTATTAGGTTTTAGCGTCTTAGGGTGTCTGCAAACGTGAAATTGTGCCTAAAAAATATGCTAATGAAAACGAGACCCCAAAGTCCAGTAGGTGCTCCTCCTATTCTGGGGCTTGTGGTTGAGCCAAATAATGTTCTCGGGCCACATATGGGATATCTCCAAAAATGACAGAGTCAGAGGAAACAATATTATGTCCTGTTCCCTGGTAACATCTATTGTGTTCCAGTAAATAATGGATACAAATTGAAAATCTGTAGAAAGAGTGAAATTTTGAAATCTCACCTCCACTTTAAAGGGGTTGTCTCACTACATCGATTCATCTTACCTCAGTTCTGGTTTCTTGGTTTAGTTTTAAATTCAGGGGCGTTTTTACTGGCTTCTACTACAGTAGAAGCCAGGTCTGTAGCTATAGCTACCAGTGCTGGCAGCCTATCAGGAGAGAGTAAAAAAGGTCTGTGTAAAGGAAAATGGAAAGGGGTGATGAGCCCTACAAGGGGGTTTTCAGGAATAGGTAGGAAAACTGTTTAAAAGGACAAATATTGCAAAAATGACTTTTTTTTGCAGATCCCTTTAAAAAAAAAAGCAGCAATCCCTGTAGGAGACAACCCCCCTTTTTTTTAATTTCTGGGGAAACACCTAATGGGTTTTTAAAACTTTAAAAAGGGGGGGGCAGTTTTTAGAGGAATCATTTATGGGGGGTTTTCCGTCAAACAGGCCCCCCAAAGCCCCGAAAGAAAAGGACTGGTTTCCCCGGGAAAAAATCTGTGATTTAAATTTTTTTTTTTTTTTAAAAATGAAAAATCGCGACTTAAAATTTTTAAAAAACCCCAATGTTGTAAAAAAAAAAAAAGGCTTTTTAAAAAAATTTTGGGGAAAAATAAAGTTGTTTTTTTTTTATAAAAATTAAATTTTGGGGGAATAATTATTTGTTTTATATGAAAAAAACCCTTTTTTAAATTTGAAAATAAAAAATTTTTCAAATCCCTTCATGTTTTTTTCACAAAAAAAAAACAAGGATTGTATGGGGCCGAAATGTTTAGTAACTAATATGGCAGCCCCCAAAAACCTTAATTTTGGCCGCCCCCTGGAATTGCCCCCCCCCCCCCCCCCCCTTCCCCCTTTTTGGGTTTAGAGAGAAGGGGAAGAGGGGCATTGGGAACAGGGAAAAGCGGGTTTAGGGGTTTTAAATCCTTTTTTAACAAATAAAGATAAATATAGGGGCAGTGAGGGTTATCAGATTGTTTCCAGCAGCTAAATCCCCAGAAATGTTTTGGATATAAAAACGCCCCCGGTCCCCTAAGGGTTTAAAAGAAGCCGGGAGTTCTTTGGGGTTTAAGTCTTGTGGGGAAGGGTTTTTCCGCCTCCTCCCTGGTTTACGCCCCTTTGCAGCTTTGTATTCCCCCCGCCCCCCCTTCCATTGCAGAGAGCTCTATGAAGCGAGGGCAAAAAATTTTTTAGCCCCTCAGTGACGTCACAATACAGAGGGGTTCTTTGTTGAAAGGGTTCCTGGGAAATTGTGTTCCGTCCGGTTCAAACACAATGCGAGGTTTTTTGCGCCCCTGGTGGAGGGCACCCGCTCTGGTGAGCCGGAGTCCCGGAAATTTTTGGGTTCTCTTCCTTTTTTTCCATTTTTGCGGGCCCTCCGGATATTGTCGGCGGCTGCGCGGACAATTTCGGAGCCCCGGGGATAAAAAAAGGGGCCCGCTCTGCTCTAGGGGCTCTTGAAGTAAAAGGGGTTTTTATTTTTTTATAATATATATTTTAAAATATTTATTATATATATTTTTATTTTTATATTTAAAATATATATTTATTTATTTTTTATATATATATTATTTTTATATATATTCAAATATATATATAAAATCTTGATATGCCCGGAAGGGAGGATTTTTAAATTAAAGTATTATTTTTAAGGGACATTATAAATTTTTGGGGGGGGGGAAACTTTGGCCCCTTTTTTTGTTTTAAACATTTTTCAAAACCCCTTTTTTGTACAAAAGATCGGGAGTGGGGGAAATAATGTGTCTCCTTTTAAAATTTTATAAAAAAAACCTAGAAATATACGTGTTAAATGTTTAATGTTTTAAAAATTTGGTTTAA